>JANRGW010032616.1:0-42208 GCA_024733675.1 Psilopsiagon aymara
CTCCCCTCTGGCAGTTAAAGCCATTCCCCTCTCCTGTCCCTCCATCCCTTGTCCAAAGCCCCTCTCCAGGTTTCCTGGAGCCCCTTTAGGCACTGGAGCTGCTCCAAGGTCTCCCCTGAGCATGGTGCTGGCCCCTCACCATGTTCCTAGCACTGAGGCCATTTGGGTTTGTATGGTGATCCCTCACCCCCCAAAACACATCACATGCAGCTCATGGAGGGGAGACATGTGGAGCACGATGGTGGCAGAGCCGCTGCGGGGTAGTGTGACCCAAGGCAGTGCGGTGCAGAGGACTCAATGACCCATCCATCGCTGCCAGGCTCAGTTGTGATTTAACCAGATCCTCCTGTCCCAGTGTTTGCTCTGGAGAAATGGCTCAGACATCAAGGGAGGCTTTATCTGCACCCAGCCTCACGTGTGGCATCTCCCAAGGCTGCAAACAACCACCCTGCCAAGCGCACAGGGACCCACTACTGCGTTTTGAAGCCATGAAGTTATGCAAACACTTCCCATGACCGCGTTTCCTAGGACCCCACTGCTGCTTGATGCCTCTCCAAGAGCCAGAGGGATGATCCCCCCCTGTGCCAGCATGGCACTGGGACTGCAGCCGGCTGGTCCAAGGGGCCTGGTGGCACAGAGAGTCCTTTGGAAGCAGCAGGAGTCTCATCCTGACCTGGAGACCATGATGTCCATCCCTGCATCACTGGTCCTGTGACACCACCAACAGTGGTGCTCAGCCTGAAGGGCTCATCCCCACCCTCTGTAATCTCAAATTCTTTGAAGTATCAGGTAACTGGAGATGAATCAATGCTGTTTTCATTATAACCCTTAATCCTCATTGATAAATACCATAAAGCAATATAAGTAACAGTATCTCTGTGTTCTCCTCCTCCCAACCCTAGTGAGCAGCACAGCACTGCCAAAAACTGGCCCCAGCCAGAGCCAACAGCCCCCTGAGGGAGGAATGTGGGCTTGGACCCCATGAGATGGACTGAACATCATCTTCCAGCTCCTTGGATCTGCTTTAGGGAACAGAGCAGACGCCTCTGAAACGTCAAACTCCAGCTTTCCAGCAGCCAGAACTGGGGCTGTGAAGGCAGAGACATGTTAATCCCTGCTGGCTGCTGCAGGAAGAGCTACTGAAAACGGGGATGTATCTGGCACAGCCCCAGCAAAAACCCTTGTGCGATGCAAAGCCGACCTGGAGTGCTTGGGAAGTGGGAAAGGTTGGGTTGGAATTGGGTTTGAGAAAGAAGGAAGGAGTCCATGAAGCAAGTCCTGACGCTTTTGGGATGCTGTGGGCACAGGAGAGGAAGCAGCTCCATCACTGGGGTTTCTGGTGACAAACACCATGGGGGCTGAGGATGGGAATGGTACAAATGGGGACCCCGCAGCCTTGTGATATGGATAGGGAAAGGTGTACGTGGTCCCAGACTGGGAATGAGACAGCACAAACACAGCCCTTGCTGTCTTCTCATTAAGAGCAATCCTTCCCAAACAAGCACGTGTCTCTGGTTAAACACTGATTTCACCTACCAACAAAGCCAAGTTTATTTACATCAGAGACTATGAGCCAGGACGAGCAACTCTGACATAAACTGCCTGGCTAATGCAATGTATCCTCGCCGTGCTGGTTGCTATGGGCACTGGGCTGCTTAAACCCAGTCTATAAACATCAACTGTGAAGAGGATGAGGAAACTTACCTAAAAATAAAACACTATGCCCAAGTCTTTAAGAGGAAGGTTGAGGAGAAGGTGATTAAAACAGATCCTTGTGTAATGGTGATGAAACACACACACAGCATCCGTGAGCTTGGCTGAAGGAAACAGAGCCTGGACTGAAAAGAAACCAACACTTTTAATTCCTGCTGAGCAATGCCCGAAAGGTGAATTACAACATGCAAAAGCAAGAGGAAATTGGACTGTGAGGTGACACTGAGAAAAGGGAGGACCCTCTGTGGAGGGGACAACATGATGCTGAGATGTGGTACCGCATCCCGGTACTGAGATGCAGCACCGCATCCCCGTGAGCCGGCAGCAGTGCAGGGGGGGTGCTTCACACTGCCTCTTTTTTGGTCATTTACAGCTTGTTTCTCCAGCTGTTCTGGGGATGTGTTAACACTGAGCCTGAGGGTCTGGAGCATCACCCCTGGATGCATCCATTCAGGGCAGGATCCAGCACTGGGCTCTTTGGGACTTGCAGGGGTGGAGGGGCAGATCCATACTTGGCTGCTGCGCAGCACCAAAGGCAGAAGCAGCCCTTCCCCTCCCTCCAATCCACTGCCCCTGCAAGGCACTGGGAAACAGCTGGAAGGCACTGGGTGGTGGGGAAGGCAAAGCAGGACCCTCATGTGGGAAAAGGAAGGAGCCAGGGCATGGACACAGCCAAGGATGGGGTCTCTGCAGGGCACAGATGGGGACTGACTCTTCCCTTTGGTCTTCTCCATGCTGCAGTTTCCCCACGGATGGCTGCCAGCCCTCCATCGCCCCTGCGTGGTGGTTTAGGTTGTTCTCCACTTCTCCACGCTTTCCAGGCACCTTTCTCAGAGCCTTTCCAAATAGTGTGGAGATGCTACAGGAGGGAAACCACAGCTCTGGATGGGGAAGTTCCCCTCTCCCAGAAGAGAGGGGTTTCTTGTTGGGTTTACAGCAGGTTTTGGGTTTACAGCAGTTTCCCTTCTTCCTTCCCCAGCCGTGTCTGAACACCTCAGGAGCTCCTGAGCCCTCTCCATTGCTTCACCTGAGCCTTTTTCCTCCCTTGGCTCTTCAGCAGCATCTTCAGATGATCTCCAGATCAGCTGGAATTGGTGCTTCTCCACTCTCAGAAGTTACTTACAAAAGGGTCCCAGTGTCTCCATCACCTCTTGCCCTCCAGTCCATGGCTGGTGCTGAATTGCTTTTGCCCCTGCAGATCTCCAGCAACTGGTGCAGAAGAGGTGGGGAGGTCCCAGGCCATGATACCACCCTCATGGCAGGAATTACGGTGACCCGGCAATGGGGACAGGGACCTCCAGCTCCTGCAGTGAGGTGTTCCTCTCCTTGCTTCCAATCCTGCGGGGTGCTCGGTTGGCTCATTAAGGGTTGCTGGGCTAATTACAGGATACATCTCAGTAGGAAAACGGGCAAACAGGCCAGCGTGGGGACCGCAGAGGCACACTGTGCGAGGTACCCAAGACACAGCTTTGCAACAGGCAGAGAGAGGAGAGTTGGTTGGAGACCACACCTACAGCATCTCACCTACGTGCTACAGCATCTTTGGTTGAGGCAGAGGCTATGGGGCTGCCAGAACCTCAGCTGTGATGGCACTTGTGCTTGCCCAGCCCCTCCAACCAAAAGGAAGCCCAAGCTGAGTTTCTGGGGGGGCACTGGTGCAAACCCATGCGCAGAAATGCTTCTGGTTGTGGCAAGGAGCAGCCTGGAGCAGGGATGCTCTATTTTCCCTGTGGGGTAACACCCCACATGCCCTCTCACACCATCCCTGCTGCTCGTTGGAGCACCTACCATGGGCAATAGCTGCTTTTCTTTGCCTGATTTAGACTAAGCTGGAGGCTCAAAGCTCCCCAGCATCCTGCCCTTGCACTCTCAAGTATATAATCAAAGCAATTTGGGGGTTGAGTGCCAAGAGGCAGCCACGATCGTTGCTGTGTAAAGCCTCCCTGTATGGGCTTTTGTGGAGGTTTGAAGCTCAAATCCATGGGGAAGTGCAGGAAGGGCTCTGGAGGAGCTGGGAAAGGCAGGGTTCGGCAGGGATGCACTGGGAAGGGGTGAGGGGGTGCTCCCATCCTCATCTAACGTGCCCGTCGGTGTGAAGCAGCCCCTCTTGCTGCAGCTGTCATTGGCAAACATACCTCTTGCTACTTGCTCTTCACTCCCTTCTGTTTCTGCCGATATATTTCCTCTGTGAAAGGCCTGTAGTTGGGAAGTTGGGAATTTGGGGGGAGAGGGGGCAGAGACACAAGAGAGGGGCAAAAGAAGGGGGGGAAGAATTAACACAAAGATTATTGCATGCTTTCTGCTGGACCCAGAAACTCTGCCCTTGGCAGGTTGGCCTGTGACCATCTCTATGGCAATCTCTGGCCCACGGAGCAGCTCCAAGCTGGGATCATCCCTGCACTGAGCAGCACGAGGCTCAGCACGCACTGTGACTCCTCGTGCGCACAGAGCAGGCTCATCGCCCTTTCCATCTCCTCCTCCATTGCAAACACAAAAGACCCTTCATGCTCAAGTACAACTGCTGCTTCTGGGGATAAATCAGGGCTGCTCTGTCCTGGGCTGAAGAGCTATTGTGGCACTAAATATGAGAGAAGCCCATCCAAGGAGCTACAGAATACAAGCTCTTCCTGCAGGGTCTCTTGAGGTGACAGAATGAATCCTCTCCCTCCCTTCTTTATTGCTCTTGTATCGACAGAAAGAGGCACCAGAATGGGAAAGATCATCTCCTCTTGATAAGAATAAACCCCAGCATCAATGTTCCTGGAACTCAGCAAATAGTTGCAGGGTGGAATCTGCCCATTGTGAAAACAACGGAGAAACGATCCCCTTGTTTTCCTTCTTCCCTGCTGAATCCATTGGAAAAATCCACCTCTGCCTGTGCTGCTCCCCGAAACCTCACGAGTTAAAGCTGGTTGGGATAATTGGAAGCTCTTCAGCAGCACAGAGCTACTCACCCCTCATAGAGCATGGCGATTGTGTAGGAGATTGCCACTATTGCTGTCAGCAAAAGGCCAGCTGGGCTTGCATGCCTGTTTTGAAAGAGGAGAGCAGGTAAGTACATGGGCTTATGCAAGACCTGGTTTAGAAAGTGAAATGAGAGCCTGGGCTCCCTCCCCCTCATTAAACAGACATGAATAAAAGGGCTGGGGTTTTATACCTAACATTAACTGCCTCAGACAGATGTTACTTGGCAAAGCCTCTTCCCCAGCCTTCTTTGGTGCCTTCTTTTAAGTCTGATCCCTGCACATCTCTGCTAAGAGAGCTTCTGCTTTGATGCTAAATCCTGAGCTTATAAAGCTGTTGAATAGCTGAGCAGCTGCTTACATATGGCCCTGGCTCCCATCCAGCGTGCTACAAGGGCAGTGCCTGATGTGCACAGGAAGATGGGCCACCCAAGGGCGCAGGAGATACCTGGCAGATGGAGCAGTGTATGGTACCGTTACATCCCAATGGCACCAAGCCATCAGATGGGGATGGAGAGGTCCATACCAGCTCCACGAAGGGTGCTAGGGTGGGTGCTGCACTGGGGCTGGGGGCTTGGATCATGCTTAAATCCATTCCAAGATGTTTAGGAACAGGAACATGTCCTACACCTCCCAAGGCCAGGCATAGGGGACCGATGCCACCCCGCTGCACTGTCTGGTTATGGGCAGAGGTACTCAAGGGCTCTGGCTCTGTCCACATCCCCCAGACACCCTTTCTGCATCCTGCAAGCGTTGCCCTTAATTAGGATGCTGCTGATTGCCTTTAATTGCTGGTTGCAGCTCAGAGGGGGACAAGGGCTGGTTGTCAGCACAAAAAGGTACTGAGGTGGTCCTTGGTGAGGATAAACACCCTGCAAGCCTTGTGAAAACATGCCTTCAGAGAGACTAACTTAAACCTCAGCCTGGACCCGCTTTCAGGTACCGCGTGGTCTGATGGGCTCCTGGCGAGACAGACACAAATCTTCCCTTTTTCACTGTTTCCATTTTGCACTAAGTTTCTTCCCTCATTAGGAAGCATTGGGCAACTTCTTCCTCTCCCAGCCCCCTGCTATTACATGCTTAGTCATGTCTCCTCCTTGATTCCTATCAGAGAGAACAAATTTGCATGATTGTTTGTTGACAGCACGACCTCTAATTGCATCATTTGGCTGCAGCTCCAGCTCTGATTTACACAGCCTGTTGCCATGAGTTAAAACACTTCCCTACCAGAGATACACAAAGCTGTCCCCAAACAGCTAATGCTCCATTTGTCTTGCAGGAGAAATGAGGCTGCTCCACACGGGCAATGAGAAGCATTTGGGTGAGTTGTTTCTCTCCTCTTAGCAGCAAGACCCACTTATTGGGCAACAGCTCAGTGCTGTAGCGGTGCTGACAATGAATCAGCCAGAAAGATGTCATGGCCTTAGTAGGGCCGTTTTCTGGGTAAGAAGTCTGTCCTCAGTCCTGCTGCAGCTCTCCATGGCTGTGGGTTGTCTGTAAAAGCCATGGGAGGGATTTGCATCCTTCCCCATCAGCCTTACTGGTCTTGGGTATTGGATGTGGGACACTCGCTTTGTCCTTTCCTCCTGGAGCTCCTGGTTTCATGGTGACCTTCTCCAGTGGATGTGGTGGACACGGTTTTGGTGCAGTTAGTTTTGCTGGGGATAGCTGCAGCATCCTGCAAGGGAGAAACCAGCTGCTCTCACTGCATGAGGTGCTCTGAGGCTGGACTGGAGCAGGAAGGCAGGCTGCCTGGTGCGCTGCCAGGCTCGCTTACGTGTTGCGCTATGTGCCCTTACGGAGGAAAATGAATCAATCCTTTGGGCTCTGATGGTACGATATCGAGTGTGATACATCACCAAAGGAGGACAGATATGCTCTATGTGTCAGGTCTGACCGGAACCAGGCAGCAGACTCATTCCTCCAGTATCCCTCCCACTACCACGGAGCACATCAGCTCGGGTACCTTCTTCTGAGAGCTCCGGGACCTCAGAAGAGACCTGGACTCCCCAAAAAACCTCAGCATCCTGAGCTGGAGCACATCCAAAGGACAATGGAGCCGGTGAAGGGTCTTATGGACCCTTGGACACAAGTCTTAAGAGGAGCAGCTGAGGGAACTGGGGTAGTTTAGTGTGAAGAAAAGGCTGAGGGAGCCCTGACGCTCTCTACAAGCACCCAAAAGGAGGATGTAGTGAGGAGGGGATCAATCTCTTCTCCCAAGTAACAAGAGATAGGAGAAGAGGAAAAGGTTTCAAGCTGCATCAGGAGAGGTTTAGACTGGATATCAGGAAGAATTTCTTCACCCAAAGGGCTGTCAAGCATTGGAACAGGCTGCCCAAGGCAGCAGTGGAGGCACCGTCCCTGGAGGTATTTAAAAGACATGGAGATGGGTATGGTTTAGTGGCAGAATTATGTTAATGGTTGGACTCTGTGATCTTAAAGATCTTTTCCAACCTCAGTAACTGTGATTCCATGAGCTGAGACTCCAAACCCCACCATGGGAAGGGTGGTGCAGAGCTTCCCTAGGGCAGGTGGGCGCTGTCCTGGTGCCACTTTGCACAGCTCCAGCAATTTAACAGCAATTATTTATCATGCCTCGCTGCCCTTTATTGTGGCAGCCTTTGAACGAGGGAAAGGAGGCAATCACAGCATGGTCTCGAGCTGCTTTTGCCCATGATTGCAGTGGGAGACCAAGCATCATGCAAGGCTGCTCTCTCGCGGGGGTGAAGAGGAGATTTCTGCGTCATAAACAGCTCAGGAGAGTTCGTTTGGTTCCACAAAGGCTCTAGGAAATAATATGATGTTCATCTTCAATAAAACTCTCTTGATAATTCCTCCTGGTCTAATTCCTCCTTCTGCACTGTTTTAGGGTGGCGGTGCTGGTTGTGGTGTGGTATGGGGGGGTCATCCTGCCCCAGCTCTGCCCCATTCCTTTCTTCCCTGTGAGGGTGCCGAGGCGCTGGCACAGGGTGCCCATGGGAGCTGTGGCTGCCCCATCCCCGGCAGTGTTCAAGGCCAGGTTGGACTCAGGGGCTTGGAGCAACTGCTCTATGGAAGGTGGAGGAGCTTTAAGGTCTCTTCCAACCCAAACCATTCCACGATTCCATGATAATGGCCCACAGTACTCTACAGGCTCCCAAGAGAACACAACCAGGATTTGTTTTTCCTCCTGGGCAAATACATATAATGGGATATCAAATGAAAACCACATAAAACTTGTTACACAGAGGAGAATATATTGCTCATTTGCTGCTAAATTACAGCCTATTCATTTCCTTGTAAGCAGGCTATTAAGCTGTGTTGTATCACATGAGGAGTGTTTCGGAAGCGTTATCACTGTGCAGTGGGGGAAAGGGTGTGTTGGCTTGTTTTGCCTTTCTCAGAGGTAATTACAGGGTCTCACTGATCCCTGGTATCAGTGCCCTGCCCCTGCTGAGTGACACCCGGCATGGCTCTGGCCCTGACTGTTGGTTTTTCCACGTGCAGAGCCTGCCAAGGCCCTCACTGCGCTGCGGAGCCTTTGCTGATGCTTCCTTTCCCCTTTCAGCACTTGGCTCTTATTTGTTTCCCTACAATTAATGCCGTGAGTCTTTTATGGCAGCAGCAGATTTTGCATGCACAGAAATAGGCAGGAAGTGACAAGTCCTGGCACGGGGCACCTTCCCTGCCATGTTTTTGCTGGCTGCCATCGCTAAGTGGTTCTCTGTCCCCTGATGCTGCCCATACAGAGACCCCATGGTGGTGTTTGCGTGTACTCACATGAGAGACCAGCCCAGGTAGATGGCTGTGCTGCCCCAGTACATGGGATTATCCAGGACACTGAAGGGGAAGCTGGTCACTTTTGCCTCCATCAGGATGCCAAAGTAATCACCTAGAGAGCAAACAGAGGGGTCCAGGTTAGGCACCATGGAGCTGGGAGGTGCAAGGGGAGTGCTGGCACACTGATACCCTCCTTTGTGCCACACGGCATCCCTGCCAGGGATACTGAGAGAAGGCAAAGGAGGGGTTTTGCTGCTGATTTCCAGGCTGAGGGAACAGCAACAAACAGGTTGGCTGTTTGCTCTGTGCCTATCAGCTCTTCCAGGAATGGCTCTTTGCCCCCGAGGGAGCTCTGTGCATTGCAATGAGGTGATGGGAGCCACGTCCCTCATCAGGAGGCAGCTCTCGAGGTCCCAACCGGCTGATTCTGGCTTTCTCATTTGAAAACTGCCTGCCTGGTGCCACTTGACGAGGAAGCAAGTGCATGGGATCAAATCCATTTAATGGGGAAACAAGCCCAGCGCACCATAATGGCCCCTCGAGATGCCCTCATCACGACCAACACCACCACCCAACGCCCTCATTCAGTGCCACCCTTTGCTCACACAGTGCAGAGAATTTCTCAGAATGTCAGAAAATAGCACCTCTGCCTACAAAACACTCAATTATCGACACGATGATGATGATAATAGGGGATTGTCAACTGTAATGAGGAAAGCTTTCAGAGCTGTCAGCACCCAACCAGCTTCCTACCTACCTCGGAGCAATCCTTCCACCCTCCTCAGAGGAGCCTGGAAAAGAAATGACAAGCAAGGAGACGTTGTGCAGCTTGGGAGCAGCATTTTGGGGCCAGAAAGGACCAGGCTGCACACCTCTAACTCCTGTTGGTCTCATAAGCAGGACCACAAAGGACTTTGCTCCACGTCCATTGTACGAGATGCAGGATCAGTCAGTGAGGAGCGGTGCTGATCCATCAGCCCAGCAGCTGCCATCACCCTGGATCGTGTTCCAGGTTTGCTGCCAGCCTGTTCCTGACCTTGGGCAAATTTCCTCCATCCCTCTCAGTGCTATTGTGCTCCGATCATCGTATCAGTCTTTCTTATAGCGCAGAGGGTGGTGAGGATTAATGTATGGTGAGAAAGTGCTTGGAAATCCAGATAAAAGGCATTACAGAGTGCAAGCTATTCAAGGTTATTATTATTACCTGGATCGTGGTGTAATTTCTTTGACCTCACGTGGTGCAAAAACATTTCTTTCTAAGGATAAACAGCGCCTGCCCAATTAGACAATGCTTTGGGGCTTTAACTACAGGCCACTAAGTGAGATAATTGCCTACTATTCATACTATATGTTCTCACAGTTACTTGGCAATGCATCTCTGAGATTGTTTCGGGAGAAAGAACACATCACCCCCTGCCACAACCCATTTCTGTGCTTTTTTATGTGTCAAAATGCTTCATTATCCCCTGCCTGCCCTCGCCTTTGGGCTGAACGCCTCGCTCCCCAAATGATGCTGGAGAGGGTTGCACAAAGCTCTGGATCCATGGGGCTTATCTGTACCCCGCACCAGTGGGGCTGTGGATCCTCTGGGCAAGGTCCCTGCGAGCAAGAGCAGACAGCAGCTGGGGGGAGCAGGCTGCTCCCCCAGGACACAAGCTTGTCCAATGTAAACCCTGCCTCTAAACCCACACTATTAAAAGGACATGAGCACCAGAGAGGACATGCAATGCTTATACATTCAGGCAGGTGCTAAGGGAAAGGGCTGTGTGTTGCTTTGCACAGCATCAATGTGGGCATCTCCTGTGCCATCATTAAGCCCTCAATCAGGAATCAGCTCCTTGTCCGGCTGAGGGGCTTTGGCATCTAATTTGAGGGATTCTTTGCTGGAGGTGAGTGGAACCACCTCACTGCTCAGCGCAGACAGCAGCAAAACGCCATCTGATGCACACTGCAAGGTACCCAGAGCTGGACCTGTGCTGAAGCATCACCTTTGCTTCTCCACCAGCTTCACCACAGCCCAGTAACAGACTGCGATCAAGTCAGCACTGGAAGAAACCATGCTTGGAAGTGAGACAGATGGGCTCAGACAGGCAGAGCCACCTCTCAGTGCCCTCCAGGAAGCTAAGCCCATGTTTGTCAGGAAATGGGGCACAGAGTGAACTGATGCCCCATTCAGCCACCGCAAACAGAGGCTGGGGTGGGTGCTGCTGCACAGGAGATGGGGTGGCACAGAAAGGTCTAACATGGCTCCTGCTGCATGCTTTAGCCCACACTTAAGAGACAAAGGCTCTGCAGCCTCCCCAAAGCTTAAATGTGCTGTTGAAGAGGAATGTAACAGGCAGCCCTGATGGCAGTGTCTGTGCCCTGCCTGGTTCAGCCCTCACTGCTGTAGGAAAACCCAGAAGGAAAGGGTCAGATGCTGTTCCAGTAAGGTTTGCAAGTGCTTGGCTGCCCAAGGTGCTCCCATAACTTCTCTTGAGCTCAGATATCAACTGTGAGAAGCAGCTGGATGCTCCCTTCTTGCCCAAGCAGCGCAGCTCTTTGCTACCTGCAGTCAGAAGGGCTATCACTGCTGGTGTCCCTGCTCCTCCTGCAGTGCCTCTGCATCCCTAAAAGCCTGTGTGCAGAAGACACTGGAAGCACAAGTCCCAACAGAGTCCTGAGCAAGAGAACATCCAATAAGATCACAGAATCATGGAGTCACAGAATGGTTGGAAGGGACCATAAAGTTCATCCAGTTCCTACACCATGCCACAGGCAGAGACACCTTCCACTGGAGCAGGTTGCTCCAAGCCCCATCCAGCCTTGAATCTCCAGAGAACCTTGGATACCTGCAGATCCTTTGCCTTCCCCATGGCTGAGTAAGAAACCATCCTGAAGAGCATTCCCTATCCAAAGCTTGCTAACTTGGACCCGTGGGGGCTTACATGGAGCTGGGAAGCCATTACCAACCCAAGGATGGATGCTCTGTGGTGCTCCAGCGTGGCCATGCCTCTGTGGCACAGAGATCCCAAGCCAGCCAAGGTCTTGGCATCTCCCTACCCTGACTCAGCTCTGCCCTGCTGCCGTCATGCCCCAGCTAGCACAAAGAGCTGGCCTCACTCCCTGCTGCATCATGCAAGGCTCGGAGCCAGGCAGCCCCAGCCCAGGGCACCGGTGACAGGGACAGCAGGGACGATGAAGAAGCAGCGCCCGATATGGACCATGACGCCTTCCTCTTCCCTGCCGCAGGGGCCATGGGAGCCACCAGCCATGCAGAGCAGAGGACAGAGCCACTCTCCCCTCTTACGCTGGGCCTGACTCACTCGTGTGTGGTTTTTCCCAGCGGTTCAAGTCCAGTGGATCCTCCTGGTGGGATGAATCAGGCTTTACGCAAACAAGCCCGGTCCTGGCTGAACTTCAGGAGCACTGAAGCAGCTCTTGCTGGCGGATACTCCAGTGCCCAGCCCCTCTGGACAGACCTTCAGGCATAGCATCACTCCTTTGGGGGTTGCAGGCAGAGGATGCCAGTGCCTGGTAGCTGGGGGACAAGGATGTAACATGAGGCTGCACAGCTGAAGGCTGAGGATAGGCATTCAGGAGTGCTGAGCTCTGTTTCTGGGAGCAGGATCTTGGCCAATTCACCCCATTTCTCTGCAGGTCCACTTGAAACCAGGAAGGATTATTACCTCCTTCCCTTCTTCCTGCTGCCGCTGCAGGAGCTAATTGAATTTGGTTTGTAAAGCACTTGCAAAAGCACAGCCTAAATGCGGTGTCAAAGTGGGGCTGTCATTATTTGAGCCAGCGGGAGCTGCCCCTTTCCTCATCTATTTATTGTCGCTGTCTCTATTCTATTTTGATGAATTCCACACATACTGGCATGTTTTTAAAGTCAACAGCACTAACAGAACGACTCTGTATGTGAAACAAAGCACAGTGGAAAATGTCTTCTGCCATAAAGCAGTAGATAAAAGAATCTGTCAACCAACAGCAGGTTTACTGCAGAAGGAACAGCAAATGAGGTCCTGCTCCTGTGCAGGTGTCGCTGTATAAAGCCAGTAATGGCACGGTTAGATCATGCCTTGGTATCATAAAGCCAAGACCAAAACTAACAGCCCTGAAGGCAAGACTGAGGGAATGCTGAAGGACTTTGCTCTACCAAACAAGCCCTGCAAGGATCAAATGCACTTTCTGGTTAAGCTGATGAGTCTTTAGCGCTTACCTAGGAACGTCCCAGTGAATCCCAGTGCTAAGAAGCTGGTGGTGACAAACAAGGTCCCTACAGCCAAGATGATCAAGCCCAAGTAATAGGCCCAGTGGCAGTCCAAGCCCTCCAGCTTTGGTTGGCTCTTCATGGCTTCTGTGAAGCTGTTGGGGAGACAAAAAGGGCTGTTAAAACCAGGAACTCATTACTAACATCACCCACCTCTCCCTGGGAGCTCAGGGAGAGGATGCTGCCGAGGAGGATGCTTCACCAGGTCTCTGGACCTACTCACCTCCCAGTGAGAGAAGCAAGCAGCCAAAGCCTTGTGAGCAGCCAGGGCTTAACCTGAGGCTGCTATTTCTACCTGCAACCCTTCCTCACTCCTGTAAACACCAACTCCACCAAACTGCTTTGCCTTGCTCACCAAACCCCAGGTTTCATCCTAACCAGAAGCTCTGGAAAGACCCCCTTGCCAATGCTGGAGGCCGTGATGCCTGGGCACGGGACTTGGAAGAGTTGGGAACAATTGGCTGCGTTATCTCGTGCTCCCACCCCCGTTCCTCTCCATCCAAATATTTTGCAGTGTTCAAGTGTTATCCACGTGCCCAGGAGTGATTCATGGCTGCAGCTTGACACATCGGGGGGGAGAACTGGAACGGCGATAGGAAAATACTAGAGAAGCCCATTTCCAAGTGAGAACACAGCTTCTCAGCTCCAGGCTTGCGCAGGCATTTCAGCTCTGACCTTCCAAATACTCATTTGAGAGTGGAATAATTGTGACCCCCCCCTTTCTCCCTTCAGCCCCTTGAACTTTGCCTGGAGCAGGGCTCAACATCCCACCCATGCGAAGGGGTGACTACAAAGGAGACAACGCTGTGATTAACAATGCCCATTAACAACAGGGTGAGGAGGTAACAGCCCCGCGGAGCTGCACACAGTGTTTCTCCACACGCTGCTGACACACGAGGTAGGAAACTTGGAGCCTTTTTTTAATGAGCACCCAAGAGGCTGAGATTCGAGTGGAATAACAGATCTGCTGCACCTCCAATCACTGCGCAGGCAATGAGAGCCGCTCCCGGGCTCCTTGGCTGGAAAGTGCTTCCATGATGTTACCTGCAGGGCTTGGGATAGTTTTTTCCCCCCTAATGCCCAGCAAATCCCTGGATTTTCTCTCTTGCCCAAATGAAAGCTGAGCCAGACAGTTCCTGCCTGGGTGATGGACAAGCGGCTCGAAATGCAGCTTTCGAGGGCTCAAAGGCCAGGTAACTAGTTACATACACCAAGCAAAGCTAAGGATGATTTCAGCCCCACGGGTTAGGACCTGGATGATATTTTCCTTAGTTATCCCTATTAGATTTTCTATTGCTGGGGAATTTTTAGGACCTTGGAGCCATTTAATCTTCACTTTGGACCAGAGCAAGGAAGCCAAACACAGAATAAACGTAACGTGCTTGGCAGTGAGCAAGAACACAGCACCTTGGTGATTTACACTCTGCCCCCCATGCTGGAAAGCACAGGGAAATTCCCCTTTCCAGGGAGCTGAGCACAGGCAGAGGAATGGTCCATGTCCCTGGGGCTGGCCCTCCTCCAGCACCTATCACACCTCCCTGCGCTCACCAGGCTCGCGCTGGTTTGGCTTGAAATCATTCCTGATGGGAACACATAAATCTGGCTGGAAGATAAAGCAGCAGCAGCTGCACAACCCTTTATATCATCTCCTTGCTATTTGTTTTGAAGTGACACGAGTCTCCCCTATGAGGAAGCCCAAATCCACATCCCTGCCACCAGTGATGCTTGGGTTTGGGAGGAAAGCAACTCTGCAGGGATGTGACCATCTGCCTGAGCACTGCTGGCCTGGCTGTGCTCTCAAAGCATCCCCAGGGATGCTCCGGAGCTCTCTGCTCCCATAAAAGATGATGCTAATGCCTTCGCACAGTGCTGTGGCTTTGATTCTGCATCTGGCTAGGACCTCCCCATAGGGCACCAGCACAAGGAAGGGATCTCACAGCAATTAAAAACCACTGCTGATGATCCCTTGGGGAAGCAGGGAAAGCAGCACTGAGCTGGCCCCTGGATCCCAGCTCCCAGCAATGTCAGAGCAGAGAGATACAGCGACACCACAGCGCTTGGAGGCTGCTTATAACTATCTCACCTCCTTGAGGCTCCTCTGCCCTACGCCAGTGACCTGGCTCGGCCTCTGAGCATGAGAAGAACAAAGGTGGCTTCAAGAGCAGGAACTGGTTGTCTGCGAATCAGCCTCTGAGGTTCTGCAAGCAGCACATGACGTGGTTTGTTTTGGCAAAGCCGTCTCCCCTGTTCCAGATGATCCCATCCTTCCCTTTCATGGTCGGATAGGTCTGCATTAGTTATTCTCATCAGCATGTCTTGTTCGGTCCCCTGCTGTCTGGCTTACAGCTAGAGAGGGAGGTGTTTGCACAGAGATAATGGACTGCCTCTCCCTCTAGTAATGTTTTATATCTTCCTAAACACACTCTCTATTTGCATTAAACATGATGCGTGCAGGAGTCTTGGTAAATAAACCTCGCCAGCATTTGTGATGCTGGGCCATGACAAGCAGCACGGAGCCATCAATTATTCCAGCATCCTCCGCTGCTCCTTGGTGGCGGGGGAACATCACACCCTCCCTGGCAGGGGGAGGACAAGGTGTTGGCCATCTCCCTCGCTAAGGGAGCTACTCATGCAGGCAATCTGTCATGAAACCGGTCCCTTCCACCATGTGCCTCTGAATCACGTTTGTCACAGCATTTATTTCTGGCTGCATGATAAGGCACCCAAGAGGACACCAATTAAAGCCGTGCTTTGTCCCAGTACCTGGAAATGCTTTATGTGCTGAACACAGCCATTGCCATGGTGAGGAGCATCCCTCTTCCCAGCGCAGCAAGGGCTGGGTAGGCTGAGACCTACTTTAATCACATCCCTGGCTGCTATCACAAGGACATCTGACAGTGGGGAAAGGGGGGGACTGGAAGGTGCCTTCAGCAAATGGAAATTGGGGAAACAGGCCTTCCCCTGACATCTCCCCATCTTGCCAATGTGAAGCATGACACCAGAGGTGGTCTTCTCCACCCCAGTCCAAACCCATCAGCTCTGCCCTAGCCAAATTGGCATATTCGGCCAGTTCCCAGCAGGGTGGGAGCAGCCACGGTGGTTTCACAACTGACACAGCACGCAGCAAAGTTGTGCACGTGGAAGTCAAGGCAGTGGGCAATGTTCTGCCCACCCTTCCCAAAACAGAGATGTGCTTGCTCAGACACTGAGCCATCGCTATACATGCATCACGTCTTCCTTTCATACCCCTTTTGGGTTGGAAGGGACCTGTAAAAGTCATTTAGTCAAACCCCCTGCAATTAGCAAGGACATCCTCAATGACACCACACAGCTCAGGGCCCCATCCAACCTGACCATGGACGTTTCCACGTATTGGACCATTTACCACCTCCCTGGATAACCTGATCCGGTGTTTTCCCATCCTCATCACAAAGAGTTTCTTCCTTGTCTCATCTGAATCTCTTTCCATTTACCACATAATAAGCCACATGAACTGGAAGAAACACTCAAAATGGTCCAGAAGTACAGGGACGGAGATATCACACAGGAAGAAGGTGGGAGTGAGGGAAACGGGCTGCAGGTCCATGTCTTACTGGGACACAGGGAGGACATGCACTGATTTATTCAACCAGACAACAACAATTACATCACCAGAAAACTTACCAAACCTGCAGCCCAAAATACATCCCCAAAGGCTGCATGGAACACAAAACATGGAAACACAAAGAAGCTGAGTCTTTTAGGCCCACAGCAAGCCTATTTTGTCATCCCTTTCCCACAAAGGAAGGTAAAGACCTCATCCAGCAAACAGAGTCGCTGCTGGGAGCAGCCCAGCAGTACTCCCTTTGCCTAAGCCCCAAAATCAGCCTGGAAACCGGGGCTGCCAAATACAATTGAGGCAGAATTGGGCCAGGAGCTGGCAGGCAGCGAGGAAGCAGCGGTGGTGGATGTCACCAGGGTTTCAGCGAGCAGTGCTCCCCATGTGGGATGTCAGTCCATCGCCTCCCATGAGGTTTTGTTCCTCTCAGCAATAAGGAGGCAACGGGGATAAAATCACCCGGTGGTGCCCCGCAGCACACGCTGCAACAAAGGATCTTGTTTACCTGTAAAAAGCAACCCCAGCATCACTAAAACCACCCTGCAGGTACCACCGGCAATTGGTACCTTGGTCATCATCTTCACAGCTTCTGCTGCCAATAATGACTTTGCTTTTCTGCCAGCACCAGGGTGTGTGTGTGTGTGTGTTATTTAGGTCAGTTGGGGGCTGTGGCAGCTTGTTCTTCTGCCTTGCATCTCAGCTTCCTGTCTGCCTCATCCCAGCACCTGCAAGCGGTGCCGGTGGGAAGAGGAGGTGCTGTTGGCCACATGGGGCTCTTCCCGGACAGCCATCAGAGGTGGCTCAGAGGGGACTTCAGCTCCTTCAGGCCATGCTTGATTCCCATCATTGAACTCAGTCGCTTGTGCACAAAAGGCTGTGTGGTTCTTGGATCAATATCATTGACACCATGCTTATTTCATGGTACCATTGAGTGTAAAGCTGAGAGGCACTACCAGGCAATGACAAACAACCCCTTCCCTGTGCAAAATCCCATCTCAGGATGGATTCATCTTCTTGGAAGCATCAGCTTCCAAGCAAGAAGCCCTTCCATGGAGGAGGCAATAGCCAGTGGGTACCATCAGTAAAGGATTTCATCACAGCTGAGCACATTGCCACACGTTCTACCCTCACTCTGCCTCTGTGGGGTTCATTCCCACTGGCCCCAGGTACCCCAAGACGTCAGCAAACCCCCCATTCAGGCGTGCACATGGCTGCTGCTTTTACAGCTCAGACAAACATCCCAAAACCCTTAAAGTGGGAAGTTCATAAGGTCCCAAAACCCAAAGGTCCCAATCTCCCAAGATGGGGACTTGGCCAGGATGTGCAAAAGGGAGCACAGGAGGGTTCATGAGTCAGTGGCTCATTGTAGAGCTGATGCAGGGAAAGTTATCAACAACATGGTAAGCTAGGAGAGAGCCATGCTGGAGGCCAGTGAAGGTTGTCACGTCCCATGTCACCCAGATAATGGTCATAAACCATTGGGGTAGCGCTCACAGTGCAAACAGATCAAAAGTTCAGGATTTGTTTCCATAGATAAGAGCTCCAGCGATGGAAGTTCCCTGCTCCTTGCTTAAAGAACAGGGCTGTAAGGAAAACAATCCTTGCATCAAAGCTATTAGGGATGCTTGTCCTGTGCCACTGACTAAGCAGGTCCCCTCTGATCACAGGTCATTCTGGATTGCTTCTCAGAAGCCAGCCAAGCCTGATAATGAATCTCTGAGCTGGGAAACATCTAATTGCTTAATTGAGCACAAGATACTCCTCCCCTTCGACCCAAAGTAGCCCTTTGGAGCAAAGCTCACATGAGAGCATCACAGTGCTGCTCTGGGGACAGGCCCATGCAGGCATCCCCGCATGGGGCATGCAGTGAAGCAGCCACAAAGGTCCTGGATGCTTTCAACCACAATGCCAACCCTCTCACAGTGTTTCTCTCTGCTTTGCCCTCTCCTCCTCTGCCCCCAGCATGGAGCCTTTCAAAATACAGCTGCAAAAAGGAAGCCGGTTTTTAAACCCAAGAGACATCCTGCAGCTCCTCAATTGCTCCTTGGCAGCCTACACATGCATAAAAGGTCCCCAGAGCATGCAGAGAAGAGCTTTAAAGGTTGGATTACAGCACTGGGGGCGCAGGGACCCCCCGAGGTGGGCTTTTTGATTGCTAGCAGCAGCCAGCTCTGCACAAGCAACACCTACCACCACGTGCAGCCAAAGTGCAGGGCACAGCCTGTGCCTCTGTGGGGCTGAGGGGTGGAAAACCTGCCCACATCGAGTACAGGAGACTTGGAAAACAAAAGGGAAAGCAAACCAGCACGAATGGGTAAGACACATCCCTCCCGGCATCGCTGGCCACTGAGACCACAGCGCCCATGCTGTATGACCAGTGAACCCCCTCTGGCCAGCCAAACCCCAAATGGCAGGATGGATCCTTCCTGAACAGCACTGCCTCTCAAGGCTTGAGTATTAAGCCCTGGGTAGCTCTGGAGGGTTGGCTGAGCTGGGAATGGAGGCAGCGACTTTGCCATGCGCACATCAGGGCAACTCCAGCACTCGGTGACCACCCTAAAACCATCCCATCACTCCCATTGTTCAGGGCCTGCCTTGCTTGAACAGCGTCCAAAGCCTGCTAGCCACCACTCAGGCCAACTTCCGTGCCAAGGAAAAGCAAGGGAATAACCCAACCATGTCAAAACACCTGAGCAAAAAAACCCCTCCACGTTGGCCCTGGCCCATTGGTGCGGGCTGGCATCTCATCAGTGTCCTGCTGGGGGTGAGCTGCCCCATCTTCTAGAGCCTCTCCTCCAAAACCAAGGTCCAAAAGAGGCTCTTCCAGCCCCCTGGGTTGATCTTGCAGTTTCCTTCTGGGTCTGTGCAGGGAGAGGCACCCCAAGAGCACTCACAAACTCATGACATAGAGCACAGGCAGTGATGATGGGGCTGGTAGAGCACTGAAGGGTCTGCAGAGGGAAAGCACGGTGTAGTGCTGGAACAAATGGGGTCTCTTTGTCCCTGCCAGCACCTCCCCATCAGTGCCTTGCTGTGACTCAGACAGCTCTGGTGACCCAGGATCCAGCAGGACCACTGGGACTGAGACTGTCCCCTCCATCAGCTGGGCTTTTAAAAGCAGTCACAAGGCTTTGCATTGGCTTCCCAGACAACAAGTGACCATGTAATTTGTGCAAGAGACTGCCGAGACATTCCCTAACGAAATCCAAGCCTGTTGTATCCCTCAGACATCAGCAGCACACGCACATGCCCTCTGCATTGCCTGCATTCAATTACAGCCCTCTTCACTGCAAGCCTTCCTACAGGTCCTGCTATAAGCTGTAGCTGGGGCAAACGCAGCAGGGCAAGGGCAGGTCTTGGTGTCCTTTCCAGGAAGACAAAGCTCTTAAATACATGTGCAAGTTCCAAACCGAGATCTCTGAGCTTGGGAAATTACCCAAAGCACTAAACAACCTCTGAGCTCTGACCCTGGCATAATTGAATCTGGGAATTCAGGGAGAGAACCCATCTCTCCTAACAGCATTGAGGATAAAGCCTATCGGATCTCAGCTAAATTGCTGGCACTGAGGAAAGCTTCTGCAGTGAAACCTCTCCGCTGCACTTAGGATGTCAAAGGACCTGTTCCCATGGTGTATCAGTCATATAATGCTATTAGCTAGCACAGGTAGTATTTAAAGAGATCACAGATAAGAGTTTGGAGACGCAGCTTGCTAAGTGTACACATAATCCTGCTCTTCTACACAGGAAATTGCAGCTTCTTATAAACAGGTTTAATTGGGTTTATGAGAAAATGAAGAGTTTCTGCTGCTCTGTCTGATCCACGCGGTACAAACAGCCCTGCTCTCACCTCGGCTGGAGAAACCACCCCAGAGAGCAAAGCAAGGAAGCCTGCAGCACTCAATAGCTGTTGACACCGATGGGTTTGGGCACTCTGCCGCATCCCTCCTCTTCATTACAAATCCTGGGATAAATCTGCCATTGGCTGAAGGTATCCAACCATGTAGCAGCAATCCATTGGGGCTGCATCCCAGTGCTGCAGAGCAAACGTCCCTCATCCCTCCCAAACCCTGGAGGGGCATTGCTTTGCATGCAGGGTTAGCTCCTTACCAATGGCTCCGCACACAGTTAAGCAGCAGGATAACAGCACCCAGGCAGTAGCAGGCAGCGTGTGGAGAGCCAAAGACTCGGCTGAGCGCTCGTGTGTTGTGCTCCCATCTGGCTACCTGGAGAGACAACAGAAAACAAAGAGGGTGGATGGAGGGACATGTGCACATCACAAAGCCTTGACCCCATATGGAGTGGAAAACACCATCTATAGGGCTTTGAGCAGGAAGTAAGCATAGATCAGTGATGGGACAAGTCTGGCAATGAAAACTCCTTCTATCCATGCCAGCCCCTGCTTCCACTGCATATGCACTAAGGCACAGGCTCATAGGATAACCCCCAAACCACACTGCACATCAGTTTTGGGGACCACAGCTTGGACAACACGTGTCCAACAAGCCTGAGAATACTGCTAAGACTGTCCCCAGGCCACCAAAGCTCCTGCCATAGAGCCTAGCATTGCTCTCCTGAAAGGAAAAACAGGTCCCTAAGTAGAGGATGGATAACAGGAACACTCAGCTCTTACCTTCTGGGCTCTGTCATCTCCTACATCCATCCTTAGGGATCATACCTGCCAGAAACAAGCCATGCACACCCAGAGAAGCTTGCAAGCTCTTCCCAGACAAGATATATACCACTTTGCCCCAGAGCTGCTTCCATTTGTACAGGCTGAACCAGCTGCCCTTCGTTAGCACTCAGCAATTGCAGACATTAGGGACCCATCTGCACTCCCCACACATCCCCACATGCCTGTCTCATTAAAACTCCTAAAGCACATCAGTGACAGCCCAGAACTTGCATGTGCGCAGGCAGCCTCTCCAGGGAGGCATTAGCATCCTTCACAGCACTCTTTGGCTGCAATTGTGAGCTCTGTGTTGTGCTGATGGGTCCCTGCCCAAAGCACCCTGCTCTCACTCTGGGAGGCTGCTGCCTGCAGGTGGTTGCAGCTGCTCCCATAATCTATAGGGCTGGATCCACCCAAGTCACCAAACCCAGGACCCTTACTCCCAAGCTGATAGTGATCCTTACAGCTCCTCTTTTCCACCTTTCCTGCGTCCCTCAGAAAGCTGTCACTGCATTTATCACCTCTTTTAGGGCTCCACTTTCATGCACCGAGCCTGGGGTTTGCATCAGCCCCTAAGTTCAAGCCAAGCAGAGCACACCTGGGCAATGAAAAGGGATGTGGGAGTCAGCACAACATCTCACCACCAATTTGCTTCTCAGACACGGCGGGCACTTCATTAGCTTTAAATGCACTTCATCACATGGAACCTGGGCAGCACTGGGGAGAGGCACTTGCAACTCAGCTATTGATGTGCTCTGAATGCATTTGCTAATGTATGGGCTCTGTTTAAGCCGAGAAAGGCAGTTTTGCAGGTCCTGCTTCCTCCCTAGGCTGATGGAGAAGCACAAAGCAGGGGGAATGGCTGGCTTCAAGGAGGGGAGAACGATGCGAACCTCCGATAAGCAGGGCACTGATTTCACATGCTGAGAGCTGATTCAATTAGTTATGCAATGATTGCTCTGAAATTACAAATCCACTCATGACAGGGAGAGCTGCTCCGCTGCCTTTTCCTGGCTGGTATAAATAGTTTGTATTCCAAATTGAATTTAAACCACCGTGCGTCACGCTGCTGCTAAAACAGGAGCTGCTGTTTGAGCGCTGAGAGGGGGGAAAAAGGGAATATAAGGGCGAGTTACCACCTTGGGGAAGTAAAACAGAAGTGACCATATAGGTGACTTGAGGCACAGAGAGGAAAAACGCAGCCACACGCCAGTTAGCCCTACCGAGTCCCTAATTCCTTGGATATGATGCTGGTGGTGAGTGGCAGCTCCTGGCTTGTGTGGAGAGCTTCACAAAGCACCTCGGAGCTGAAGCTGAAAGAGAAGGGAATGCTGCCGGGATCAGAGGGGAGGCAGCCTCATAATTACCTTCGCCTTTAGAAAGGCACATCTGGGCAGCGGTGGGACAAAGGGATGCATTGGGATGACTCCCAGCACATTCCAGCTAATGCTGCATCCTGCTGCTGCCAACTCCCCGCCTGGGACCCAGACCCAACTTGTATTTAACTGCCAAAGCCTTCAGATGGGACCCCAGGCTCCTTCCCGAGCCCATGCGGGAGCCATCCCGAGCAAAGCAGAGCAGGAGCCTGTATGGGGCTGGAAGCAGCGGCACCCGCCAGGCCCCCCTGGTGGGACTTCAATACCAATTAATTTGTTCCGGGTCTGGTTCTGCTCCTCCAACAACTAATTAGTTCTGGCTTGGTTCTAATCTTAGTCATTTGTAGCTAATATTAGCTCTTGTTCACCCCACAGCTCCGCAGCTGCCTCCATGGTTTCATGAAATGTGTTGTTATTTACTGCAGGATAGACTGAGATGAGATCTTAGGAAGTCTTTCACTGGGAGGGTGCTGAGGCGCTGGCACAGGGTGCCCAGAGAAGCTGTGGCTGCCCCATCCCTGCAGTGCTCAGGGCCAGGTTGGACACAGGGGCCTGGAGCACTCTGCTCTATGGAAGGTGTCCGTGCAATGGCAGGGGCTGGAGCTGGAGGAGCTGTAAGGTCCCTTCAACCCAGACCCGGCTGTGAATAATTCGATGATGCTGGATGCAAAATGCAGGGCTGAGACTGACAGACTCCCAGGAAAGGCTGCAGCCATTCCCAGTGCGCTGTTTGCCCTCCCAGGCAAGGCCAGCACCGTGCTGCTCATGGGTGAGCACAGCATCAGGGCAGAAAGAGCCCCCCACCATGGCTGCATGTGCTGCTGATGGAGAGAAGGGAGCGTTCTTGCTTTCCTTCCAACCTCTAAGTTTGGAAATGGAGTTAATGCAAACTCTCCTGACTTACCCAAGGGTCAAAGCAATAGAAGAACATCAAGGCTCCTTTCCCAAAGCTCCCAGCCCTCTGTTTTCACTTTAGGATATGCAGTGAGGGCTGCAAGCAATGTTCTGAACATCCCCCTCAGTGCTCGTTACTGAAATAAATCAATGGGAGGATGTGGCTGCAAAAGCCAGGGAGAGCTCCTGGGCCCCATGTTCTGCCTTTGGCAGGCTGGGTCAGTGCTTGTTGGGGCCTGATATTCCCAAGGAATCACCTCCTTCCTGACATAAATCCAGGGCTGATTTCTGTATCCATCTCCCCAACTGCTCAGGCAAACGCGTAAGCAGCACTGAAAGCACCAACACGCGTTCCCAGTGCCCGCTCTGATGCAAAATGGAAGTGCTCTGAGTTTGCTCTATTTGGGGCAGGAAAGCCTTCCCAAAGCACCTCGAGAAAGGCCACAAATATGCAATTTCACCTCACAAACCTCTCTCTGTAGCTGATCAATGGGAACTGCTCTATACAGCTCCGTGTGCACGGCAGACCATTGCCTCTCATTAATATTTAGTGTCTGTTCCAAGGAAATTGATTCTTTTTGTGTCTGCCATCCAGGGAAGCTGCCTCTGGAACACGCTGCATTTTCATTTGCTCAACCCCAGCTCTGAAACAGAGACCTTGTGCTGTTTCACATCACTCCAGTTCTATATCTGGCTCACCCCAGAGATGGGGAACAAAACTAGATAGCTCCAAGGCTCGGGTCTGACGGATGTTTTGCGTCTCGATGCTCATCAGCTGGTCCATGTCCTCACATTGCTCCATCACCATGGCATCTAAAGAAGACCATGCGGGTGCTCTTTAACCCTGTGACATGCCTGGGAGGCTGGGATGGATCAGCATCTTCCTTCAATCCAAGGGAAACTGAGGGAGGGTTGCGGTGAATGGCTGCTTCCCAGCTCTCCAGGGAGCAGGACAGAGGAGATGCTCAGCCCAGTTCTGGGAATGCTCCTTCCTTGGCCAAACCATTGGCATAAAATTCAGTACCCAAGTCTGGGCTGCAGAAAGGATGACTGAATAGGAGGTGTTACCTTCACCATTCCTGTCTCACAGTACTTGCCAGCGTGAAGGGTTCTGCCCCATCACATGGGGTCTGGGAAGCAGTCTGCTGAGTGACCCAAAACTCAGAAATTCCATTGAAAGTCCAGAGGAAAAACTATCCCAGTGTGGGATATGAGATGGGGCACATCCCAAGGGGATGCACGTGCACAGGATGAGCCCTGGATGCTTCAGCCCTGACTCAGAAAAACCCATCAGACAAAACCAACCTGGGTAAATCTTTGAGCATCCTCCTCCAGTCTGACCTCTCCTGGCCATGGGTACATCCTCCTGTGGGTGCTGGGACAGGAGAACCCCAACTCAGGACCTTGGCGGCTCCATGCGAGCATCTCCCATCAGGGCAGATGTGCCCCTGCTAGCTCCTAACCCGATGAAAGGAGAGGAAATCTGACGTTACCCTTATTTCACTGACGGGCACTGGAGGAACCGACCTGCTCCGTTTTCCTTTCTGACTCCCTGGAATCCCTCCTTTTTAAGGGATAACGACAGAGAGGGGAAAGATACACCTGAGCAGCCAAACTCTGCCTGTGGTGCTGCCAGGAGCAAGCAGGGGAGCAGAGCCAACACACTAAACACAGCAGAGCAGGCTGCATTGTAAGTGCACATCCACTGCCTGCCTGCGAGCAGTGGGGCTGGCTGACCTTTGCTGGGTTCCAGAGGAACCAGCCTTCCTGGCTTTCCCATGGGACAGGGGAGGAAATGAGGGTGGCCTGACCTTATCCTTCCCAACAACGCTCCCTTGCACTTCGTGCAGATGGTTTACTGCTTATGTGCTGGTAGGGAAGCGCTGAGAGCACTGAGCAGGCTGAAAGCTCCAGCCTGAGCTCCTGTGGCCCCTCAAGGGCCATGTCCAAGCGGTTGTGCTGCTCCTAAGTGAGAAAACCCCTGCTTTGCTAAGAGATTGCAAACCTCAGGAGAGATGGAGCGCGAACTGCAGGGCTGGTCCTAGGGAGGATCATGCACAGCAGCTCCAAAGGGTGCACAGGGGGTTACCAGCACTGAGCCCCTGGCATAAGAACCCCATCAGCCACAGCTGACATGTTTCCACGTGCAGCCTCATCCTGAACACCATCCCAGCTCCAGGCACCAGCACCGGTTTTCCAAAGGCATGTGCAGCAACCACCCCGGGGACTGGCGTGCCACTGGCAGCAAGAACATGATTAGCAGGAGCTCTGGGCAGCGAAGGCAGGAGAAGAAGAACAGAACAAACCACGGTTTAATTCGTACAAGCTGGTAATTATAGTTGCTATCTGTCTGAAATCTCTATTGAGCTTATTTAAATATGTTCTCTGCGAAGGCCATTCAGACAGGAATTATCAAGGTGTTGCAGCAGAGGAGATAATGCCATGCAGTTTTCAACAGATCAAGGGCTGATTAGGAGGAATTAATTAGCTGCTTAAACAGTCCTTGACTCGCTGCAGCAATTAGCCATCACCTCCCTGCAGTCACGTTCCCAGTGCAGCAGCGGCGGTGGTACCAAGTGCCCATCACCACAACTGCCTTCCCTGTGCTGCTGCTGAGCCCAGGGTGGGTGCATGGCCTTGCGAAGGTGCCCTAAACCCTTAAGGTTTAGCCCATGGGCAGGGCTTGGCAGACAGGCAGCAGTGCAATGGGATGCGGTGACTCACCTGCGCTCACTGTGATGCCCGCTGGTACATGTGCATCCACATGAGGCAGACAATGGATGCCTTCCCTTGCCAGCCTTTACCAGGCCAGCCCCTCGTGCATGCCTCACCCATCATCTCTTACATGCTGTGCACCACCAGTTCTCAGCTGTGTTGCACCATCAGTGCCAGCTGATTATCCAGCAGCCTTAACCCCATGTGCTGTCACCTGCTTGTTCCTTTGGCAGGGCAGGAGCATTGCCCCCACCTCTCCCCATCCGAGCTATCACCCAGCCTCTCCAAAGCCTTCATCCCACCCATCGCTGCCTGTCTCACCACTGCTCAGGGTCCCTTACTGCTCACCTTCAACCTTCCTGGCACAGGACCCATCTGTAGGGTGCAACTGAGATGGGCATCAGCTCCATGGATG
The DNA here is from genome assembly GCA_024733675.1 of Psilopsiagon aymara. Lineage (NCBI taxonomy): Eukaryota > Metazoa > Chordata > Aves > Psittaciformes > Psittacidae > Psilopsiagon > Psilopsiagon aymara. Next base: position 26,355 of record JANRGW010032616.1, read on the forward strand.
GCTGGGAGACCACCCTGCCCCTCCTGCCAGCACCACAATAGGCTCCTCTTTGTCTAATGGCTTCCTGCCTGCACTGGGAAAAGCTGTGGCAGCTCTGGATTACCCAATCTAAAGACTGAGTTACTTCTCTGAAAGCTTCCCAACTTGCAGGCACTCAATTACAGAGAGCCATGAGATGGTAATGGAGCCCGAAAGCTTTTAGCAAATGATTAAAGCCCTGCAAAGTTCCCCCACTAAGTACTGGAGCAGCAGCCTTCAGTTCATGCAATTAAACCGCTGAAGTGATATTAAAAGACACAGGCATGATCCTAATGGTTTCACATGAGCTATAAGGCAATGCAGGCCAGAGACTGCCCACACAGATGGTAAAGGTCTTTCTTATGGTCATGCCCTAAGGAAAGATGCACCCAGAGATGGACTGATGCTGATGGGGACAATGGGTGACGGGAGCCAGAGCAGGGCAAGGACTCCCATCAGAGCCTGAAGGCTCCAAGCCCCCTGATCTGATGGGCAGAGAGCTGATGTGCATCCCAAGAGATGGCGATGGGCTGTCTCAGCCACAAAAGGTCTCTCCAAGAGGCTACACCAGTTAGTTTCTCCTATTTCCCCACTGGTATGATGGCAATAACAGCTGCCAGCAAGCTACAGCGGAGCGGGACGGCTAAGCTCATCCGTGTCTGCCAAGGGCTTTTGGTTTGGAAAAGAAGGTGTCCATTTGACTCTAGGAAGACTTTTCCATTGCCTTTCATGGGTTTTGGAGGGGGGGGGGGGGTGCTGTTGTTTATGCCAGCCAAAAGAAACAGCAGTGGGGTTTTGGAGGGACAAGGCAGTGTGGAGCCTGGCCACGCAAGGATCCTGCAGCATGGAACAGCCAGCTGGAACAGTGGGGATGTATACCCAGGTGACAGAGGCTTCACAGAGGGAAAAACACACATTTACAGCATCTCACAATGGATCCAGAGGCTTGGAAAGCCCAAAGGACTGCAAAACTATGTGAACATCCAAGGGACTGAAGGAGAGAACCATCTACATGTGGAAAGCAGGGAGGGTTCCTCTCCAAAGCCAAGGGGCTAGTTGTGGAGCTGCAGTGACAAACCCTCGCTGCCTGCTATGAACATCACCTAGAAGAGTGAGTCAGAGAACAAAACACAAGCTGGAATGCCTCTTCTAGTGACTTCTTCCCAATGAATGCCACCGCTGAGAGGATCAACAGGGTCCGGTCTGAGCACTTCAACACAGGGAGAAGAGGAAAGCAACTCTATGTCCCTAACAGTGGAAGGAGGGCTGTTAAAGAACCCCAGCCTGCCTTCCCCATGTCTGAATTCAGCCTGAAAAAGAAACCTCACTGCATCCATCCCCAGTGAAAGTAATTGGACTGAAATGGCACGGGTCACCTCAGCTAACAGCCTGGAGATGGGGAACCAGCATAAGCCAGCAGGTAAACACATAAGGGTTTTGTAAGGACTGGGTACACTTTACCTCACAGCCATCCCTTGAGATTACCTCCACACAAGCCTTTACCTTGAATCCACTCATGATAAGCACCTAGATAATACATTTCATTTCTCTAATAGTGTTTATGTGATCCGTCCAAGTGCGATCTCATTAGCTGCTTGCAGTGAAAACAACCCCCTGCTTAACGGAGGCCAAAGCAGCTCGGGTCCAGTGATGTTCCATGCACCACATCCTCTCCTCCTCCATAAAACCAAAACCGACATGGAATCTGGGCTGTATTTGCTAGCAATTTCCAACACAAAATCTGAACAGCTTCTCCTCAAGGCACGGAGCTCATGATTTATGTCTGGAGGGCTGTGATTTCAGTAACCCAGAATAAGCTCTTAATTTTGAGAGAGGGCATAGGGAGCCCTTACAAGCAGCTCCCTGACAGCAAAGGGGAAGAAGGGTGATGTGCTCCAGCCACAGGCAATCAGGCTGCATGGCCCAAACCGCCTCTTCCAGCCAGAAAACCCCATGGAAAAAGTATTTGGGAATTAATGATTTCTCCAGAGCACAGCACGGGATGGGGAAGGGCCTTTTTATGTCTGGGATGCGGTGGGGATGGCCAAGGGCTGCCTGGGGGAACAGGGAGCAGCCAGGATCCACCCAGCTTCCTCTCCATTTCATTTCATTATTAATCTATGCATTAAATGAAACGAAAGAGGCAGAGGATGCCCTGACACAAGTGTCTGACGCTGCCGGATGAGCATCTCGCGCGCAGGACGGCCAAGTGGTTTGCCTGGGTTTTGCTGGATTTACGTTCATCTTCCATGCATGGATGACTTGGCCCACACTCAGCTTCCCATTCATAGCACACAGCTCCCATCCAGAAAACCACAAACCTCCTATTTTCATACATTCCTCTAAGCCTCAGAGCACTTTCTCTGAGCAAAGAACAGTTCAGGCAGCCCATAGCGGGCGCCTTCCCAAACCAACCAGAAGCAAAGGTGTGTGTTTTACGAGAGATGGAGAATATTCTGCCCATCTCACATCCTGTATTTGCTTCTTTTTGCCCCCCTTCCTGTTGCTCATACTCATACAACACTAAAAAAAGCAAAGCAAGGGAAAGGGGGCTGGAGTGCTGTACACAGCTGCGGCACCGAAACAGGATGTCCACCCCAAAGACCCATTTCCAAACAAAGCCTTTCCAACAATAGCACTGACGATGTTTGAACTGGCATCAATTTAGAAAGGCAAGCTCTTTGCTGCACCTCCCTGTCAGCAAGTGCTCAGTACAAATGCCACGTTACAAGACAAACGTGTCTCTCTTTATGACTTCCCTTCTATTTTCACGCCTCTGCTCCATTGCGTCCCTTTCAAATCAAGCCCCGGATCCCAATGGATGCAGAGGGCTGAGGTCAAGCCCCTCTGAATTCGTTGCACACTTAATACCTTGGGTTTGGTATTAAATGTGGGGACAAAGCTCTTTACCTGCATCACAAAGCATCTACCCTGCTCTTTAAAGCTCTCCAATGATTGCTCCAAACCTGTAGCTCAAATTGCTATCGCCTTAGCAAATAAGGTCAGTCTGATTAAAACCCAGTTATTCCAGCTGGAATAGAAAGGGACAGTCTTCAGCAAGTACATCCCATGTAAGAAATATCCTTGTACTGCACTAAGACAAGCCTTCACTGGCTCCAGGTAATAGGAGATGGAGGTCACCTAATGACTGTGACATTTCTTGCAGCCTCTGATTCACTGCAGAGAGACTGTATGAAGCTCTACCGGAGATGTCAGCTAATGCAAGTGCTTTTCTGCTCTCCTGTATGACCCATATTCAGTTGCATTACATGGTTGGGTACCAGTGCGAGCATGCAGCTATGGCACCGTGCCCCCAGCCAGCCAGACCTGCAGTTGTGCCACCGTCTGCAACTGAAAACTGGGGCTGCATGCTTCAAGCTGATGTAAGCCATGGCAATGGAAATACTTCAGTCCTGCTGGCTTAAAGACTAAATCAGAAGCTCCAGTTCACCCAACGCATGAGTAAGAGCTGGGAGGATAGAAGGAGATGGAGAAAGGCTGGGGGGTGATCAGCAAGCAGAAGCCCCTCGAGATGCAAACACATCAGCACACATCCACATGTTGAGGAAGAAGATGAAGAAGCAGCCAAGCCATCCCAGCGCTGCCTGGGATCCTGTGTTTGATGTGAGGGGTTTCAGACCCAGGCATCATCGCTGCAGTCTGCTCTTGTTAATAGGTCTGCTTGGATTCCAGCTCAGCCCAGCTCATTAGCCACCCCACCGAATCTGACACTAATTCTGGATCACTTCTATTGCTACAAACAAATAAGACAATTGCCTCCATGCAGGGGTTGTTTTCCTCCTCTCTCCCCCTAACGCAGGGCTGGTAGCATCTCATGTATCCGTTAATGAAGTCCATTATACCCAGAGTTTCTCAGCAAGGAAAAATTACAATCATTAGCCAGTGAGTGATGAGAGACAGAAACACCATTTCTGCCCAGGCTGGCAATAACAGGACGCCAAGTACACGTCCCAGCGAGTCGAGCCTTGCTCTCCTGTAACGTGGTACCCAATGTTCTTCATTAGCATCTCTCCTTTTAATAGAGCAAGACAGCGTCCTGCAGCAGGTCGCAATTACACACGACAATGAATTCAGGGAGAAACAATGACGGGTGTCGCAGAGGCACATTTTGCAGCGGGGTTGCGGAAGGGTGAAGTGGAAGATGATTAGGGACACTTTAAAGCCCTATCTAAACCCCAAAACAAGCGGATGCTCAAGTGACAGCACGGAACAGGAGATGCTGCTGGTTTCCTCATGCACTACTTTGTAATTTTTGCTTTAAATAGTAAAGAAACCCAATAATTACTCTTTTGGTTGTAAGATCCCAATGGCCAGGACTGGTAGTCTCAGATCAGGACTTCTTGTGCCATTTGCAAAGAGCACCCAAAGCCAGGTTGGCTTCTTCCAGAGCTGCACTGAACAGATCCCTGGCTCTTCGGCTGCCCTTTGTGAAATTAGGGCTTAATTCTCTGGAATAAGTCTGCTAATAAGGACTCCCAACACACCCATCCTCTGGACAGCGTGTACTCGCTCATCGCTCCCCCAGGGGCTGTGACAGGAGGGAGACAGGGAAAGGGGGGGAGAAAAGAAATGAATACACTTCAGAGAGCACAAAATGCAAGAGAAATCCAATACCCCTTCACAGCAGAGTGAGAGTTCGGTGGAAAAGAGGTACTGGTTGCACCAACGGAGCACCAATTCCAGCTGGAGGGCCTCCAGTCCTCTCCCTGCCCCTACATATCACGTTCCATGTTAAGCCTCCCCTGGGAACACTTCCCACAGCGCTGAGGACACTCATGTTTGTGATGCTGCTGGCGTCCTGGTGGCCAACAATAGAGAGGGACAATTTGATCTCTATATAATGCTCTCTGTTCCCCTCTGCTTGGGGATGAGATGTTCAAACCGAGCGGCACAACAAGTAATAACAGCCTGAAGGGTTAAACACGACCATCCAACCCCTCAGTGTTAGCACTGGGGTTCCTCTGGGTGTAGCCATGTGCCCCATGGGCTCTGTTCAATGCAAGAAATGAAACCCCAAAAGCTGAGGGAATGATCGATCATCTCTATACCCAGGGATGCTCCTTCCCACCTTTGCAGCCTCGATACTGAACACTGGAATGCACACACAAGCCCTGCATTCACTGCTCAAACCCTTTTCGTCTTCAGCTCCACAGCCCTGCACAGAGAGGGGTGTGGGAGGCTGAGCACGTCATAGCATCGCAGAATGGTTTAGCTTGGAAGGGACCTTGAAGATCATCTAGTTCCAACCCCCTGCCATGGGCAGGATCCAGGCACATCCACACCAGGGACCACAGCCTGACAGGAACAGGCAGGAAAGTCGTGTTCCTCAGTTGGGCAATGCATTTGCTTTGGCTGAGTACATCCTGAATAGGACTGCATGACCAAGTCTCAAAATGAAACTAATTCATTGCTGCTCCCCAGCCTTGGGAATCAAATGAGTAACCCTGCAGACATTAAAACAATGTCCTGGTAAAAATAAACAGGAAAGGGTACTTAATAGGAATGCTTCAGAGTTAGAAATATTGGCTCTGGTCTGAGGTCATTTGGTTTTTAATAGGAACAGCTACGCGTGCCCCAAGGTGATGGGATTTGGTATCGCTCCAGTCCTGTTACGAGTGCACAGTGTATCACACACAGACAGATGGGGTTTTTTCTTCCCAATTCAGAATCCTTCCTGGAATTTTGCAGGCTGAGCATCTGCTGGTGGACTCACTGCAGAAAACACAGCTCTGAGGGAAGAGGCAGGAATAGGAACATCCGTCTGCATGGGGGGGATTCAGTGTTCCTTTGCTCTTCACCCAACAATACTGATGAGGAGGATGCTCGTGTTTTTCATTCTGAAAGGGGCATTTCTATAGCAAAAGAGAGGCTCGAGCCAGAGGCAGTCATGCTGAGCACCAGGCAGGCACAGAGCTGAAGGCAAGAAGCAAGAGGTGATGAGCAAAGTAGGCAGAAGGAGTACTATAAAGGCTCATAAAAGCTGCATGTACATTTTCCTTCCCTGAAAATGCCTTTGTGCTTTCATGGCAAGGAGCTGCTACAATTACAGCTTCTTTTATAAGCGAAGCACAAGCCAGATAATGAGCAAACCTCCCACTGCACAAAGGAGGTGACGAAGGCGTTCTGTAAGCCCTGACGGTCAGGCTTCCCCACCACAGCTAAAGGCAGAGAGAACTGCTAAACCCCATCTCCATTTCAGCCACTTCAGGGCTGTGAGCTGCTTTGTCTTCCCCAAAGCACAAAAAGGATCACACCAAAGGCGCCTGTACCCACACAGACAGAGAGTGAACACCTTTCAGCCAGGCAAGCCAGCAGCTTGCGTGTCCTAACCTGCAGAACAAGGCCACGGCTGCATCACCCCTGGTCTGGAGGAGGAAAGAGAAGGGACAAAAGAGGGGTTGCAAGGGAAAAAAGCCAAGCATGATATTGCCAAATCCAGATGACTGTGATGTACTGTGGAGGCTCATGATTTCAGTGACACATGGGATCACACCGGCCTTCCTCTCCCTGACCCCAACATTTGCTGGGAGATCGGGGGGATTGGATGAAGCCAGATGTACAAGCCTGAGGCTTCCAGCTTTTCTGGAACCTTCTAAAGGAATTGCTGCTCTTTCCCTGCACATGAGCCAACACGGAGGATTGGATGGCAGGGAAAAGGAAAATCAGGCAGTGGCTCTCTGGGTAGGGCTGCTTCATCCCACTCCTCCTTTCGCCTCCAAAATCAAAGCCCTTCACTCTGAACAGCCAGAGCACTGCTGCTCCCATCCCGCTGCAATGGATCAACCAAAGCTACTGCTCAGGCATGCTTGATGTCCACAGCTCATGTCCTCCATCAATGTAATGCATCAGCACCAGCTTCCAAAACTCAACTTTGGTGTAGAGGGGTTTTAAAGCTTTGCCATTAGAAAGGGGAATGCAAGGGAGCTGAATAGGGCAGGCAGACACTCATTTGCTTTAACTGAGATAAGGCTCCTAGTATCTACCAGGAACCAGTGTCCATCAAGCATTGCTGTGATCAGGCTGCTGAGCGATCTGATTTCACCCTCAAGAGAGCAGGGATGTGGGATGCTCCTGCCATTTTCAGCTCTGTGTCTCATTGGGATCACAACATAGGTGGAAAAGGAGGGGACTGCTTTACTGATTTACCAACCTCCTTTACTACCCATGTACTCCAACTGGAGATAAGTGTCCCCTTGGAGTTCACTAAGGGGAGGGGGGGTGTTTAGAAAACAAAGGAAATGAGGAAGGATTTTCTTTGGGATGCCATCCCTGCATGCCAACAGCGTGCCTCAGCCACATGCAGCACCCCCAGAAGGAAACCCCAACGCCTCCCTCCCCAGTGTGAGTCTCCAGGAGATGGATCTGCATCACGATGGAAGGCGGGCAGCAGGTCCTACAGAAATAACCTCCCAAGAGCACCCAGCAGACTGCGTCTGTCTGCAGATCTTCGTCAAAGCAGCCTATTTTGGGAGATCCCATCCTTCTGGGAACTGGACAGGCTTCTGCTAAACGTCTGCGCCAGGGCACAGACGGGAAACACCCAGCTCCGGTCTGCAGGCAGGCACGCAACCTGGGCAGCCCCCATCCAGCCCCCGGGTAGGGATATCCCAGGGGAGGTGATGGGAGTTCCCTTCTCCGGGTTCCAGCAGCTCCCAGCCCCAGGGCTACACACCAACGATGCCAAAGCCTAAGGCTATGCAGGAACAGCTGCCGTCTTCCATGCCTCCCAGTCTGGGTAGAGCCTATTACTTTCTAGCTTGCCTCCAACACCACTTTTTGCCTTGTTCCATGGGATGTAGGTGATCATGGACGTGCCATTTCCCACACTAACACCTTTCAGCAGCACGGCACAATAGGGATGGAGTGGGCCAGAGAGGAACTACCCTCTTCATAGCTTCTAGGGTGCACAGTTAATCCTCTGGTGCATCTGAAAACAAGACTCTTGGCTGAAATCTATTCTTTTCCACCTTTTGTGGGTGTTCTGACTTCTTCCAGCAGGGCTGCCAGCAGCCCACGGTTTAGTTTTAAACCAGCAAACCAGTTTATACAACAAACACCCTGAGCCTCTAGAAAAACATGCTACAGAAGCTTAAAAGAAGGAGAAGGTTGCTTTTTGGGTCAGCCTGACCATGATCTATAGGGGACTGTGAGGTAAGAGGCAGCTTCTGACCTTGGTTTAGAGACATGCGTGGTAGCTAGGCAGCTGCTGGAAGGATTACCACCGTTCTCTTACAGCCCTGGAGGCTGAGACCGTGCCTGGCTTGAGACACAGATGAAGCAGCTCAGCTCAGCCAAGCTGAACTCCACGTTTCCCCCCACCACAGGCAGCTCAGCCTGCAAGGACACCATAAAAAGACACTGCACGGCTTCTTAAAAGAGGATTTAGATGCAAACACCACCACCCCTTGCTGGGAGGCTGCAGGGAAGCAGCGCTGGGACGAAGGATGTGGCTCTCCCTCAAGGTGATAGCGTTCCTAATTGTGTCACTCCAGCCAGCAGGCAGGAGGATGCGACCCAGTTTTGGTTCCTGTTATGTGGCTCGCAGCGGTGCCAAGATGCTGGAAGAGCTAAATTTAGGAGCCAAAGAGGCACAGTGTTATACACCCAGCCAGGACTCACCCTGTTACAAGACGGCTGGAGAATCGATGCGGTCCATCCGCTCACCACATGCGTTACAGCATCACTGCAAAGGCCTCGTTGCCTGAGTGAGAAGTATTACCAAGTCACTCAGAATTAAATTGCCACTAAATGCTGTTTGGGGGGGAGGAAAAATAGAAAGCAAGCAAATCCTTGCTCTTTCTCAGGCATTGTAGGGAATGAAAACGGCGATTGCTGCCTGGTAGAGAGCCCAATTACGAATAATGTGCGTCCTCTCCCTGCACAAAGGATGAAAGGCATCAGAGCTGGTGGTGACATTTTAAGACCAGATATGTAAGAGCGAATCCAAGCCTCATTGCAAGCCCAGCTTTATCCCAATAAAGAAGCACTTTCTGCAGTCAATTGCCTTGCAGCATAGCTTGAAGCCCCGCTATTGATCTGGCATCTGTTATAAGCAGATAATCATTGTCAATGTGCTGGGGCTTCTGCAATGGGGTCTAAAAACAGCTTCCAGAAGATGGCTGAGGGCTGTTTTTCTGCCGAGCCCACAAAACCCTTGAGGTTTGCAGAATCTGAAGGCCAGAAAAGACCATTATATCACTCCAACTCATTCATCTCCCAACCCCATAAACTTCAGCTAACCAGCCCTGGCACAGCCATTTCACACCCTGCAATTCCTTTTCCCCAGCCAGGTGCTACCATCAATCCACTGCTCAATCCTTCCCTTCTGTAAGACAGACAGTGATTGCTGCTGAAACCACCCCCCCCCCCCCAACATCAAGCAGGTTTCGTCTGTCCCCAAAAGGCTTGCTGAGGTCTGAATCCTGACACATCCAAGCTCCTGGCCCCTTCCCAGCGACGTGGGGAGGTTTTGGGGCCAGGCACCTTCCTCCGAGTTTAGCAAGAAGTGGTCAGAGGTAGATGAAATCAGGCTGCAAACATCCCCCTCCCACCAGCACGAGCACTTCTTATCCACTTGGCTGATGCCTGCAGTCTCCAAAGAAGGAGAAAAAGATGGGAAATTAAAAAGAAATGAACCAAGAGATCCACATCCATCAGGAGCCAGGCGCTGTCAGCCCAGCTCCCTGCGCAACGGCTCCTGTAATGGAAACCTCATGCAGTTTAAGCACTTGACAGAAGTCTCGAACTGAGATCTTGTTACCCTCAACAGGAAAAGCTGCAACCTTGAAGGATAGAAGCACGTTTGTCTGATGGGGTCTATTTAAAACCATGCTAAATTACACTAAGCCTGCTCCTAGCCGCGACATGTGAGGGTTTGCTCTGTGAGAGGATGGGTGTCTCAGGAGGGTCACGGGAGGTGAGGGGAGGAGCAAGCTGAAGATGTGCCATTTCTAAATCAGTCCATGACGCCAGACATGAGTTTTTAAGAGGCTCAATCCAAGAAAAGGATTGCTGATGGATGCGCTTCCCACTTGAAAGTCACTCGTGTGGTGGCAGACGTCAGCCTACGGGCCTCATGGCTCTGCCACTTGCCTGTTTGCTATGGAGAGGGTCTGAAACCTTCCAGCTTTCTAGAAACTCCCCATGTGCCACGGCTCAGCGAGCTCTTTAAAGCCTCCCACACGCAGGTTATCTGCCTCTCCTGGCCTGAAAGTGTTTGTCCCCAGGGAGCTGTTATTTAATGCCTTCCTTAGTTACCAAGGGATGGGAAGTTTCTCCCTTCATTCCACGGCTTTCCAAACACAGATGGGATTTATTGTAGTTTCTGCTGCCTTGACCTCATTAATGTTTTACAGCACAGACCAGCACTGCAGCCCCACAGCTCAGGTCTCCCAGCGCACTGAACGTCTTTGGGGAATCTGCAGTGATTTCAGTCCCAAAACAGCTCTGTTTCTGCCTCACCTGCACCCTGATGTGGGATGACGGCTCCCAGCTTCTCCTCTCGTAACAGCCACGGTGCGTGGGACAGCACAGACAGCACGAGGAGGAGAGAGGGCCAAAGAAACCAAGGACAAAACCAGAGCCGAGGAACAAATCCAAGCTCTGCCATGGACAGCATAATCCGGGAGCCACCGATGGCCAGGCAGGATTCTAACGGGCATAGAGGGGTGGAAGCAGAAGAGGCGGAGAAAGGCAGAGGTGACCATGGAGTGACATTCATGGTACCCACTGGGAATGGCTGCAGGGAGGAAAGGAGAGAACTGGGAGTCCTGAGGCCTTTTGGAGAGCTTTTGTCCCTTGTGGAGAACAGAAGGAGCATCCAGCCTGGCTGGAGTCCTGCAAAGGACTAAGTCCTAAGTCCTGCACTTAGGCTCTGGGCCTCCAAATTGCTCTCAACAGAAGTACACACACTGACTCCATGAGCATCAGGGTTTTCTATGGAGCTCCTCTATAGCCTCCAGAGTTTGTGCTTCATCCCCAAACACCAGGGTTTATCCCTGGTGCTTTCCAGGGCAGACACCTCAGGATGCTCGAGGCCTCAAGATGTGTCTCTCCATCAGCCAAGCACTGCACGGAGCTGGGGTTTCCCCACCACGTACTTACTCAGACGCTCTGCACAGTAACGACAACCCAGTGCCAAACTTTGCAAGAGGCAGATCTGGCCAGAGTTCAGCAGAAATGGGGAATTAAGACACTGAACTAAACCAATGCATCCCCACCCAATTTCTCCCCAAACCAGGAATTTCACGCTCAGGAGGGTTTTGGACCAGGATCCCGTATTACTTACAAAGCACAGAGAGCAGAGAGTGCTTGGCACTGCACAGCAATCCAGTCTTTGCACTAAAGCTCTTGCAAGCCCAAAGTAATTCGGATGCAGAAGCAATCTCAGTTGCTGGGAAGGAACCCAAACTGCAGAAGACAAAGGGAGCCTGTGCAGGGATGTAGAAGAAGAAGAGCTGCTGGCTGGGTATGGGCAGGGGACACGCATGGAAAAAAGGATGGTAGAGGAGGTAAAGGAAGCAGGGTAGGGAAAATCCAAGGATGGCTGTGGCCACTGCTGCTAAAACACACCCGACAGCAGGGCCTTGCCCAGTGCTGCAGGTCCCACATCCCCCTTGCAGGAGCCTTCCAGCAGCGCCTGCTGTGAGCCACACACGGAGCCTGAAGGCAGCAGGGAGATGCTGGGGCACAGCAAGTGTATGGATGGAGGCACACGGACTGCGAGAGCCACCCTAGAGCCGGGGCAATATTTAGTGCCACGCTCACCTCCCCAGAGCCTTCCACCACCACACCAGCTCGGGCTGGTCCCTGCAAAGCCATGCAGAGATGCTTCCTGCTCCCAAGCGCAGGCCCTGCATGTCTTGCTTGCAGTGCCACCTGCCGCCAACACCAATGCTCTTCAGACACTGGAAGGGGACAATGGCAAGGCAATGAACTTCCTGCTCTTACATCAGCTTTCCCTGCCCTTTAACAGCAGCCAAACTCCCGATCCAGAAAAGCCACGCGCTTTTCCCAAGCTGCAGGCATCCCACGAGGCGCAGGCGTAGCAGCAGACGTTAATAAAGGTCTTTTTATCCCCCCCTCTCCCTTTCATGCAGCACTGTGGCTGGAGCAAGTCTCTTTCCCCCAGAGACCACATCCTGAAGCTCGCTCATTGATTCTTTATGCTAAAGGATGACTCTGCAGTCGAAATACTGTGGCAGGTTCTAGCTCGCGTTTCAGACACCGTGAGGCTGCTTAATAACGACTTGCATGAGAAATTAGGGGGGCTGCAACAAAGAGCTCCGACGGAGGCTTCCAAAGTGACTCAGAGCCAAAAGAGCCTCGCTTTTCCAAAGCCCAGCATGAGGCAATCTCTAAAGCCCCCGCGCTCAGAGAGAGCCGAATCCTCCCCCTCTGGATAAACAAGGCCTTTTCTAAGGAGACTTCCCCCAGGGTGAAAATCCCTGCGTTGGGAGGGCGGCTTTGGGAATTTTGGCTGAAATGACATCCCCTTTCCATGAGAAGTTTCCATCCCCACCTTGGCTTGGGCAGGGTGGGAGCCCCTCTGCTGCAGCCAGCCCGGGCTTCCCATTTGGCTCTGCAATGCTCCAAAATGGGGCTGGATGTGATTATTCCTTGCAGGTGAAGGGAAGCAGCAAAACCCCAGTGGTAAAGGGCAGTGAAGGCTCTTCCAGTCTGAGCTCCCAAAGCGCTATGGTACCCACATAGACAGCGAGCCGTCGCTGCACAGGAGCATCCCTGCTCCTGCTCAGGGCTGCTGCCAACCCTGCAGCTCTCTGCAGCGTGCTGAAGGGGGAATTGCTTCAGGTTAATTTTTGGCTGGTTTTAATTCCTGCCATCCACACAACCAACACATTTCAGGGGGAAGAAGCAGGGAATGCCTCCGGTGGAGAGGGTTAATGCCACTCACATGGCCCCACTGGTGACCTGCTGGGGAGGGAGGTGCAGCAGGAGATGGGTTTGATCCCTCTGCTCCATCTCCCAAGCTTAGCTCCTAATTCCTTCTGCATCCCACACTGAGTCCCACCTTCACCTCGTCCAGGACACACATCACGGACACCTCCAGCCCCAGGAGTTCTCTCTGCAGCACAGCTCCACTTCTAATAACTGAGCACCATTCACCCCACAAGCAAAGCAGACATCCCCAAAAGAGGTTTATCCCCAAGTGTGGCCAAAAGGAGACCCCCCCTGTAGCTGGCAAAGGAAGGCTAAAAGCAACAAGGCAGCCATGCACAGGCAGCTCTTACCATGTTCCAGAAGAGAGGATTGAAGGCGATGGAGAGGGCGGCCACAATGAAGGCAGAGTCCGTCACATCCACGTAGCCAAAGAGCCATGCCATGGCTGTCACATCCACCTGGGGAGGGAAGGACACTTACTGGGGGCGCAGGATCCGGTGGGGACACTGGGTGTTGCACCCGAATAGCGGGCACTTCATCTCCAACCAAGCTGCCCTGCTAGAGCAGATGAATCCTTCCATAGCCCCAAGCAATGCGTTGTTCAGGGTGCAATGATGGAAGGATGGGGGCTCCTCCAAGCCACATCCCCACACAAAACAGGGATATGGGGCTCTTAGGAAGCACTCAGGACATGAGCACATTGAGTATACTGTGGGGACAAGCACCAGCCCCTATGGGGCAGCTGCCAACCTGAGCATGTTCACAGTGCTTTGGCATCCCCAGGGATGGATTTGTGTCCCAGGGATGCTGGTCTGCGTAGAAACTCCAAGCAATGAACTGCGGCAGCCTCAAACTTGCCTTCCATAAGGTAAGAGCAATGCAAACCCCTTCCACAGTGAAGGGAGATGCAGCTGCACTGTAAGCTGCAAAAGACTTTCCTGCCTTCCTTAATGGCAACAACAAAAAGCCCTTAAAGCTCAGAGGTTTTCCCCCTTTCTCCATTTAAGAAAGAGCTGTTTTTCCCAGGAGGGCTCCCTGACACTGTCAGCAGGTTCAGGTGCCTTAAGCCCTGCTGCTTCTCCTCCCTGCAGTGGGATTTAGGTGAAAAACACTCAGCACCTTCTTTTTTCCTATGTTTTCTTCCCCCAAAACTTGGAAAACAAAGGACAAACCAGCCCAGCCCGAGCCCTTCCCTCGCTTGAATCGAAACCAAGACAACAGCAGGACATGGAAGGTTTTTGCTTCCTAAATACAGCTGTGTTTGCAAGGCCTTTGGATGCTAGGGAACAGGAAAGGTTTCAAAAGGCATCAGCTCCACCTTGCTAGTCCAGGAGAGAAATTCCCGCTGGCTCCTCATAGGTTCATAGAAGGAACATGAGATTCACGCAGAGGGGCTGCTAAATCTGGTGCCTCTCATAGCTAAGAGCAAAGGAGCTGGGAATGGATCCTGTGCTGTCCCAGCGCATGTCCGGGTGCCTCCTGCCCAGCCAGTGAGAATGACTCTATGATGGGAACAGCCTTTAGGGCCTGATCCTCACCCAATTCTTCCTATTCCTCCCTTCCCTTCACGCCTGAGCAGCCCTTTACCCATCAGATCCCTCCAAACCCAGGCAGGCACCCTGGCTGGCACCGGGGCCGAGCTGTCTGGTCCTCCTCCAACTGTAATCCCGTGACCTCTCGTTGTGTACAGCACTGAGAACACCGCCAGCACGGGCTGAACAAAAGCTTCTTGACCTACTAACTCCTGGCTGGCAGCATCATTAACACACTCACCTGCTTTCCTCCTCCTCAACAACCGAATCGGCGGCTGCCAGTGGGAAGCAGATTGGCCTGTGCCTGCTGTGTGACTGCAGGGATAAAAGGGGAACCCCTCGGGATGAGCTGTCCCTACAGGCTGGGACAAGTACAGCACAGTCAACTTTGTCCACTCCTCCCCATCGGGTGATCGATAACTGCGGCAAACACTGCCTGCCTGCTTGCAACCCCAAAGCTGGGGAGGGTGAGAGCGGCATGGATACCTAACGAGAGACACATAGGCACCCAGTGAGAGCCACATGGGCAACTGGGTAAGAGATATATGGGCACCCAGAGAGCCATAGGCAGAACAAGGTGAGTGCCACATTAGGCACCCAGTGAGAGCCACAAAGGCAACTGGATCAGAGCCACACAGGCACCCTATGAAAGCCACAAAGGCAAATGGACCAGAGCCACATGGGCAACTGGGTAAGAGCCGTATGGACATCCAGAAAACCATAGGCAGAACGGGGTGAGAGCTACATAGGCACCCAGTAAGAGCCACAAAGGCAACTGGATCAGAGCCACAAAGGCACCTTATGAAAGCCACAGGGTCAATCGGGTGATGGCAGCCACGGGCACTCAGTAAGGGCCACATGAGCACCCAGAGAGCCACAGGGGGAATTGGGTGAGTGCTACATCAGTACCCAGGTAAGAGCCGCATGGGGAACTGGGTAAGAGCCACAGGGTGAGAGCCACATGAGCATCCGGAGAGCCACATGGACAACGGGTGAGAGCCACGTGGGTACCTTAGTGAAAGCCACATGTGCACCTGGAGAGAGCCACATCCACAAAAAGCCACGCAGGCCCCCAACGGGAGCCACACGGGCACCCAGGAGCAGAGGAACACCCGGTGAGAGCCACACGGGCCCCCCCCCGTCGCAGGCTCAGCACCCGCGCTCTCCCGCTCGGCTGCGGCACGTGGGCTCCATCGCGCCTCGTGCGGCATCGCGCTGCGGCGGGCAGCGGGTACCGCGCATCCCAGGCCCTGAGCATGGGGATGGAGAGGGGTTTTTTTTTGGGGGGTGGGGGTGTGAACCACCGGGCCCGGGCCGCCCCCCTGTGCCGAGCGGCAGCGCGCCGGGCCCGGTGCCGCCCGCCGTTACCTGCCCGTACTCCAG
>JANRGW010032617.1:0-52894 GCA_024733675.1 Psilopsiagon aymara
CTCTGCTCTCGTGAGACCTCACTTGGAGTACTGTGTACAGTTCTGGTGTCCTCAACATAAAAAGGACATGGAACTGTTGGAACAAGCCCAGAGGAGGGCCACGAGGACTGGAGCACCTCCTGTATGAAGATAAGCTGAGAAAGTTGGGGCTGTTCAGCCTGGGGAAGAGAAGGCTGCATGGAGACCTCATAGCAGCATTTCAGTATCTAACAGGGGGCTATAGGGATGCTGGAGATAGACTCTTCGTTAGGGACTATAGGGATAGGATAAGGGGTAATGGGTTCAAACTTAAACAGGGGAAGTTTAAATTGGATATGAGGAAGAAATTCTTTATTGTTAGGGTTGTGAGGCACTGGAATGGGTTGCCCAAGGAAGTTGTAAATGCTTCATCCCTGCCGGTGTTCAAGACCAGGTTGGACATAGCCTTTGGTGTCATGGTTTAGTGTGAGGTGACCCTGCCCATGGTAGGGGGGTTGGAACTAGATGATCTTAAGGTCCTTTCCAACCCTAACTATTCTGTTTCTATGTTTCTAAGGTCAAAGAACCGACACGTGATTCCCTTACTATTAGCCTCATCCCCTGCAAAGCTTTGGTGTAGGACAGCTAACACTTCCATAGCAGATCAGAGAGGCATGGGCATGACTGGTCACTAGTGCATTTCCAGTGGACAGTTTACTTACATGTAGGCTCTCAGACCCCATTATTTGCTAGCACAGTTGTAACCACAAGTTCTCTGAAGTGAAAAAAGTTAATGCTTCTAGACCTTTTCTTCAGCCTGATTGCCTAGCCATGCTCTCACACTGCACAGTGATGATAGAGAGCTGACTGTAATGAGATGACCAAGCAGTGTCTTTGATTTTCTCCTATGAATACCTCTTTTTTGGATTATTGGTCTGACTGAAGCTTCTAACAGAGTGGAAACATGTGAGTCACTATGTTGTTTAGCTGGGTCAATAGATAATGGGTTCACCTGTTTAGCAGTTGGATTATTGAAGAGGCTTTTGGTTACAGATTTTTCTCGAACCTATGATTTCTGTGAAAATACAGTCATGGAGAACAGCTTCTTCAAAATAAAGTATTTTTCTCCATTAGCCTATAATAAGCAGGACAAAACAGGTTTAAAAAGCAAAGTTTAAATATATATTGTTTTGCCTAAATCTACCATTGTTTCTATAGAGTTAAGTAGTTTTGACTTAGCCTTGATCCTCTGTGGCCTTTCAAGGTCTCCGGAGCCTGACCTTTTAACTGCTTTTTGGATTTGCATTTGAGGAGTATCTACCAAAAAATTGTCAGGGTTTCAATTACTGCAATACTCCTGCCACTAATCTATCTGTATGATACTGAAAATAAGTTCTGAGAAGTCATGATCATGGTTTTCAGAAAATTAGCTCTTCAGACTAGCTGGAGACATTAACTTTTGGATTATACTGATGAAAGCCGCATTTAGCTCTCAAAAGTTCTTTATACGTTGACACAGTAGCTCCCAGCCATACAGCAATATGATTTTTTTGTATCACATACACTAAAATATTCACAAACTCAAGAGGTACAGGCATACTTCATCATCACTTTTGTCTCTCAGTAGGAATCACTTTATTTTATTTTTCTTTGCTGGTTACTTGACTTTCCATGCAACCTTTTCTAATTCTCACCCTCCTTTTCATGAGCTGAGTATTTCCACTGCTGAAGTTAGTTTGTTCACACTGAGTGTAATTTTCAACAGGAGTTTTCCTGGCTTTTCAGAGGTTTGTGTGCTATCTGAGCCAGCTGCTGGGACAGAAGGCAGATGCTGGGATGCTGAGAAGCAGTCTATACTGCTTCCCGAAAGAGTGTCCCAGGGGTGTCAGATCAGTCTCCAAAGGTTGCCTGTAGGGCACGACTAGGCTGCAATCTTGTGCTATAGCAAAAAAAAATGTTATCCAGCAGCCATCCTGCCAGGCATACAATTTATTAATTGGAGACTGTATGTCCCAAACTGGAGCCACAGTGAAGTTATTTTCAAGCTACATATGGCTCAGCAATTTCAGCTTGGTGATTCTGAAGTAAGCAAGACACATAAGCCATGTGCACTAGCATGTGTGGGAGGAGTTGTGAAATGGTCTATACATTAAATTTTTATGTATTAGGGTGGTGCCTCTGATGAAATCTTGCCTGTGAATTTCTCATACTACAGGGTCTCTTGAGTCTAGGTTTTGGATGCTAGACGCAGCTTTGTGCTGGCAGCTCAAAGTAATGTTAATCTGCTTTATCAACTTATAGCAGTATTTCTGTTTTCTTGCCTATAGGATGCTTTTCCAGTGAAACTGGTTTGGTTTTATTTTTTTTTAACCCAAACTCTGCTCAAGATTTCAGTGACCAAAATTATGACAAAGCTTCCCAGAAATTGATATGTCTGTTTAAGATTCAGATTTTGGCCTATAAATAGAATAAAGGATGACATTGAACATAATGAGGAGTGCATATATCGTCACATATTTAATATGTTAATGGTGCTTCAAATGGATAATTGAGGACTGGCAACATGAATCATTTAGAAATATGTTCTCAATTTTATGAATATTCTTATGGGCTCTTACAAAGTCAGTGCCAATTAACAGGGGCACCTGAGCTCCAAGATAAAGGTGTTTGTAGGTATCTAGGACAAAAGCATTCTTCCAGTTAAACATTGCTCCTTTAATGACTCCCTTAATGAGTCCCAGATTAGGACATAAGCTGCTCCTTGTGGATAGCTACACTAGGAAAACATCCTCTGTCATTTCTTGTAGTAAATCTGACTGACCAGACATGGTAATCTGATTTACTGGCTTATTTATTTATAAGTGCTGGGCCCTTTGACTCTAGATGCAGCTGAGGGAACTCAGCCACTGTGAACATCAAGCTTAAATTAATACAGACGGTCTGAGCCTTAGATGAGTAAGCTGAGTTTGTGTGTTCAGTCTCAGAATGAAATACCTGACTCTGTTCAGATCTTTCTACACTGTGTGTAGAGGGGTATGGGGAAACAAAGTATGTATGCACTCTGCGTAGAAATTTTAGGTTTTCTTTCTTCTCAGAAAATATTTATATGTCTGTCTGGGAGGCTAAGCCCAAAATTCCTCTATGATTAAGTAGTAAGAGCTCTTGTTGGCAAAGTTGTCAGATGTGTGTTAATATATGGTGCTCTGGTGGAGTTATTTAGGCTTTGCTACTTACTAAACTGTAAAGGATTTGTTTCTCAGCGGTCAGATGTCATCTTTGATCCAGTAAGATTTAGTTTAAAGAACTTTTGCTCTGTTCCTTGGCAAGAAACCAAATCCAGCTTGCTTTCATAGTCTTCTGAGAAACATATTAAGATTATCAGGATTATTAGTACTTCACCTTTTTTTACTGTATCTATTGAACTCCATAGTTTCCAACTTGTTCTGCAAAAAAATCTGAGCTCAAAATTCTTGCTGCAATGAGAAAAAGTCAAATCAATTTAAACTAAAGTATATACATTTTAGCAATAAGGCAGTAATTCCCTGGTAAGGTGCCTCTGGAAATTTTCCAAGGTTCTGCTTCTTGATCAAAAGAGCTGAATGTATAAAAAAGAAATGGGATATGGCTTACATTGCTACTTTTCTCAGAGATTTGGAAGAGGACCTCAGAATGCTATGTCTTTGCCTCTCCTATCTTGACTTTTGATGCATTTTTGTGCCGCCACATTGTGTGTTTTGGTTTCCTTAAGGCAAGATAGAA
Organism: Psilopsiagon aymara; assembly: GCA_024733675.1. Lineage (NCBI taxonomy): Eukaryota > Metazoa > Chordata > Aves > Psittaciformes > Psittacidae > Psilopsiagon > Psilopsiagon aymara. Next base: position 3,718 of record JANRGW010032617.1, read on the forward strand.
AGTGGTGAGGTCTGTGGCCAATGCATCTGACTATTAGCTCTTTCAGTACTTGAGTGTCCTCCTACCCAGGAATACCCTGTAGAGATTGTCAAATTCTCCTTAGTGTCTCTGCCCTTCTAAAAGGGTTCAAATTCAAGGTCTCCATTTGGTCTCCCTTTTAGAACATTTCAAGCAACAATTCTAGTTTCCAAAAGCTTTTTCCCTTATGGAAGGTGTGTCCTTTTACACTCTCATTCTTCACTTTCTGATATTAGAGGTGTAAACTTTATATGGCCTGAATGTTTTGACTATCCTTTTATAGGTCAAAATGTGATTTGAATTTATTAAAATGACTTACTTTGTTCTTCCTGGAGGCCTTTGGAAAACCTGGCTGGGAGTTTGGAAAAGGAATTTGATCCAAAAGGCAGAATGTAAAGGAAACAGAGAAGTCTCTGTGGCTGTATGGAAACACACTGATTATCTTTCTCCCTCCGTCTATTCAGCAAAATCATTCCATTATTTGTAATAGGGCTAGGAAAGCATTCATTTATGGAGTCTACAGAATCCTCTCTTCTGACTCATAAGTAGCAAGTGATGGGTACAGCTATAGGAGAAGTGTAGAAAGCCAATGTAATTCCTTGGCTGGCATTATATGTTTCTAGCTAATGAATGACTGAAAATTGTTAGGAGCTGTAGTTGTAGCTCTATTGATTTTTGTTATCATGAATTCCATTATTACCTTCCGTAGCCTTAGATGAATGATCAGTAACTTAATAAATGAAAGCACTGTATGTTCACGCTCTGAAAAGAAAGCAAACTTGTACAAGATGTATGACCGCTGACAATTAAAGACTTTAAACATTTCTTATTAAAATGATATATCCAGTTTGTGAGCCCAGCTGTTGATGTGAATTCTGTAACTCAGTTAATCATCAGACAATAAAAACTGGTGCAAATAAATGAAGCAGAAGAGATCAGATAGTACAAGTCTGGGCTTGGGTGTCACTGACCTGGGGTCTATGAACTCTGCTGTCAGTTTGAACTGATACCAGGCTCCTTGAATGTTTTTCTCTTTGCACTTTTTGTCTGTCATATGCAAGATCTTTTCGCACAGTTTTCTTACTACAATTTGGAAAAAGTGGTGAAGTGGATCCCAGTTTCTGTCAGCATCAGTAGATGTTAAAACAACATTAAAAATCCACACCTATTACTCAAATTTATCTTACAACACTAGATCAAGACTGAAAGATAGAGTTTTACTACAATTAATAGATATATATTATATATGGTAACCCCTCTAATTAAGCTGACACAATGTTCTTTAAATGTTTCCATTGAATCACTTACAAAAGGACTTGTCAGGGAGCTGACTCCCATCTGCAAAATGCTTCAGGACTGCAGTGGTTCTTTCATTTAGTGTTTTAGTATTGCACGGTTTTTCCAAATGCATCCCCACACAATGTTATTTCAATATGTGTATCTGCCTTCCATCTGTGATGAGCCAATAGTGCTCTGGTTAGAGACAGGGCTCCTTCTGGACAAACTAATGTCTTAAATGAAATTTTTCTGGTCTTTAACTTATATTCAAATGACCAAACTGAAACAACAAAACAAAAACTGTTTCTGACAAGGAGAAAAATATAGGGAAAATCCTAACTTAATAATTCTTATCCATAGAAATGGCATGATCAGAAAATAGTTGCTGTAGAGTAGAAATGAGGGGGGTTTTAATTTTGAGTGTAAAATATATTGACATGATTGTTTATGTTTGATTAATTGCTAAATTTGCAGATTAGGAAAATTATATCCCATAAAATGTAAGGAATGAGGATAATTTATGTTTTGCCAATGTACCTGGGAAAATCACATACAATCACCTTAGAGCATTTCTTGTTCTGAATTGACATGTTTCCTTCATGAAGTAAGAAGCAAATAATAACAATCCTTAAGATGGACACATAGGAAACACTTTTCTCTCTCTTTTTTCTCATTTCTGCTGTGGAATACTTTGTTTCAAATTCTTATTAAACATCGCACATTTTGGGGCTAATTTTGCCTGTGGAGCATAAAAATGGTTACACTTCTCCCCTCAGTCATTTGAACCTGTGAGAAGCACAGTCACAGGTTCTTCTTCCCAGGCAATACAGGACATTTCATTCCAGGTGCCTCCAGCTGGTCATGAAATCTTAAAAGGTAATGGAGGGTTTCTGAAATTGCTTCAAAGTTTTTCACATCCACCTATGACAAGGACTGATAGAAGTAAGCACCCAAAAATGCTTAATGTATCTTTCAGTAACACACATGGGGTAGATTTCTTGGATTCACAGTTGATTTGGCAGCTTGTAAATTTTTAATTCATTTCAATTAATGAAGCTCTTGTTCTCCTCCAGCCATCAATAAAGTGTAGTATTTATCCTCATATTTTTCTGTATGAGAAGCCAGAACCATGACAGCAGTCTTGCGCACTATGACACAGCAAATGCAAATCTGAGACTCGGTTCCAAGCCTGCCTCTATTCCATAGCTAGTTATAACTATTAAGATATACATTATCTAATGTTGCTCAAACAGCAGCGTTATCCATGACTAAGTAATAGAGTAGGAGTGTGGAAAATGAAGGTCCAGCATAGCCATGCAGTGAAAGGCAGTAAGTCCCCAAGCAGATGATGGTTTTCTTTAAATCCGAGTTGTAGGATTCTTCTGTCAATAAAGCACATGCTTAGTGTCATGTGGTGCAATGCATTCAGGTGCTTGTGAATTGTCACACTGTGAACTGCCTGTTGGCTTCTCCCAAAAAATGCAGTGTTCTAAATAATCCCTGCACACCAAGTACCATCAGGATCATAGAATCATCTAGATTGGAAAAGCCTTTAAGGTCATCAGGTCCACTCTTTACCCCAGGACTGCCAACTCCACTGCTAAACCATGTCACTAAGGGCCCCATCTACACAAGTTTTGAACGTTTCCAGGGATGATGCCTCTACCACTTCCCGGGGCAGCCTGTTCCAATACCTGGTTACCCTTCTGGTGAAGAATTTTTTCCTAACATCCAGTCTAAACCTCCCCTAGCACAGCTCGAGGCTGTTTCCTCTTGTTTTGTCACTTGTTACACATATAAGATAAAACACAAAGTTGGGTCAGTTTAGGGCAGAAGTATGCAGCATTAAAAATGCCCTGTAAATAGGCAATACTTGATCACAAAATGGTATCAGCAATTAAGACAGACTTTTGTCTTCTATTCTTCCTTCCAAGGTCATTGAAAAGGGAAAGATGAAAAACATTTTGAAAGGCATAGGAATCCATTGTTAACTCAGGCTGCCTGGTATTACCACTTTGAGGCCAACTTTACTCAGGTAAAACTTTTGAATGCAAGTTGACAAAGGAGCTCTGGGAAAAAAAGAAAAAAAGCGCTAAGTCAGGAAAAAGCATGGGAAGATCAATGCTTTAGCAAAAGGCTTCATTTAGCATTTTGCTGAAGAGGATAAGGCTTTGTTTTGGTCTCTCCTTTGCATGTTGTAATTTAAGTATTGCTTGTAAATGTTCCTTGCCACCAATTCAGAGCACTAGGAAATATGTCCCATACTGATTATTGCTGTCTAGGCTATTTTACGAAAAGATCATGCGTAATAATTTGCTGTGGAAGCTAGGATGTGATAAAACTAGTTCCCACATATGGGTGACAAATGGTACAGGACAACTCTCATAGCACTTTTTAATAGAACCCATTAAATTAGATGTTTACTCAGTTTCTCATTGGTGGCTATTCAGAATTGTACCGACTCACAATTGGATTATGCAATAAGGTATATGATAGTGTAAAAATGAAAAAACAGTAGATTTAACTGAGACAGTTATGCCTTGGTTCTTTTGGGAGCAGTAGGGTTTCAAGATCTTTTGCATACATTCTTTCTTAGTATTTCAAATGACATAGGGTGGGTCTGGGAAAATTGCAAATTTGTCAAAGGCAACTTAGTAAAAAAAAGAACTTCAATACATATGTCAATGTCTGCCTTGAATGGTCTCTGTAATTAGCTATTGCTAGCTGAGGGCAATCATTCTCCAGGTTATTGACTTCTGATCTCTCTGGAGAGCCTGTGCCCAAAGCACTGTTGTTGCTGAAAGTGACACTCCAGTAACTAACTCTTGGGCTTCCTGGGAACCTGCTTTGACCTGCTTCTGAACATCACTGACTACCTCTTCCGTTCTCCTCTTAGCTCCTTGTCTTGCCTTCTGCAGGCCTTAATATAGATCTGGATGCTGCCTACCATTGCTTATCCTGGCTCTGCTTCTTTTTTTTGATCATTATTCCTGTTTGAACTTCTGTGAAGAGCAGTTTTTAGCCCAATTTCTGTCTGTGTTCCTTATCTTGGTTTGTATATGGTGCTTATGGACTCCAACAGTTTCTCTTTCTTATTGAGACAGACACTTTTTTCCCCCAATCCACCCTAAGCTTATTTCTGCATTTTTTCCCCCTACTTGTTCATCTGCAATTGGGACAGTATCCGCTACATAATACTTCAGGAGGCACCAAGCCAGGCATGCTGTGGATTTCTCCATCTCCTACTGCGCAGAAAGTGCATCAGTATGATATGAGAGTGCATAGTCTGATTGCAACACATTTAATTCAAATCGGTAATGCAGTTAATATTTTTTTTCCCTTACAGGATGCTCAAACCTTCACCCAGCAGCAGAAATCAGATGTTAGTGGAAGTGTGTTGGAAGATTGTTTCACTTGGCTACAAATTCTGTGTCACATTGCAAAATGTTGGCTGATAATTCTACCTCATTTCCAGAGATGCCTGTTAACACAGACCTGGCATGCAGTTTTGTATTTGAAGATGTCCCCATGAGCATTGCTTTCAGGAAGACGCCTTCAGCACTTTGATGGCGGAAAGGAGGTTATGTTCTGTGTCTCTGTTAGCTTCCTGAATGATACTGCACTTTTGTTTAGATCCCTTTTGGCTGTTACATGTGGTTTGCACACTTCATGCTCCAAACCAAAAAGTAGACAAAGTCCCAAGGAAACACAAATATTTTTTAAGACTTACAGAATGCAATTATGAAAGGCTGCCAAAGACGCTAGGAAAAGTTTGGTCTCTTAATATAATGTAAATCTACTTTTTAGAAAGAGTATTTAGCAAAAGCAAAACTGGAAATAACAAAAGTGGTGTGAGGAAAAGCCTGTTTTTCCCCTGCATAGTAGAGGGAGCCTTATCAACACTCAGGAGACTCTGCCTAATGATACCTTCTTTCCCAAGTAGAATAATTTACATGGTAGTGTTTTAAAAAATCAATGTTACTGTAACCTCATTTATCAGCAATATAGACTGTTCTGAATTTTTTGCCTGGATTCTGGTCCCACTCCCTTAGAGTAGTGTCTGGACTTTGTTTGTGATATACTTTTTCTTTCTTGATCTAGAAGCACCAAAAACATGTTTAATTTGGCAGGTTGATGATGATAGGAGTTAACTGGCTGAACACTTGTAATGCAGACTTCTTGTCAGCTGAGCACTAAATAACCTCACAGTGCCCTACCTTTACACAAACTGGTTACTATCCTAAAGTAGTTGCTCTTGGCTGTATTCTCCTTTCCTTGCTCGTGACAAAGGGGCATCTCTTTTCCCAGCTGTGAGTACGCTGCAGCATCAGCGCCTGCCTGCTCCTCCATCTGCCTCTGCCCTCCAGTTCCTGCTGTGGCTATTGGCTGTGAGGTGACCTGGACCATGGACTTTGTTTCTGTTACATGTGCCCTAATACCCTTTGCTGAGTGTTTGACTATGGCAGTGGTGGGGAGTCTGTGGGGAAGTGAATAGCACATTCCACCCTAGAAAGCTGATAAAGAGAAAAACCAGCAAAGCCAACACTGCTGCCAAACAGCTGGCTGCAGCTTATGCAACTGTAGGGCAGAAAGTCTTGCTGTGTGTGAGAAGGTAAGATTAGGCAGGGGAATCATTGCAGTAGTCAGTGTGCAACACCCATGAGAGGAGAAATCAGATCAGGATGGGAAGGTTTTATTGTGGCAGCTGAGACCATATCTGATGTGCTACTTAGACTGACTCTGCTGTGCAGGAGCCAGAGAAATTCATTTTAACATGAGAAATGTTGTGGTATAGGGTACAGGACTGGTTGAAACTTGTGCCTTCTTTTTCTGGTAGATTGCCCTATTTGAAAATGCTGTAGTAATTTAAATTGCAAAAAATGAGTCCTTACCATAGACAAACTAAATGTTCAGGGACATGCAGATTGTGATTCCTTAGATTGGTGAGTAGGGCATTCAGCTGTGAGGTGGACATACATTTTTGAGGTTTTGCTCCAGGAAATATTTCTATCCTTGACTTATATTGTATCTTTTTTTTTTTTAATGTGTAACATAAAAAATATTAATCAGTGCTGCCCTAAGTGCGTATCTCAGCCTTTGATTTAGGTCATATTAGATCTTGTTTACATTGTCAGTCTATTTCGTGTCCTGAAGCAAGCTTGAGAAAATGAAAAGAAAACCTTTCAATAAAATAAATCCTGACAAATTTGAAATTGCAAAACAAAACCTGAATTTCTGAAAGCTTTTAGAACTAAAATTAGAAAATATTTGCATTTTTTTTTCATGATACATTTAAGAAAACCTGTGTGCAAAAGGAGTTTTTTTAATCTTAAAAATTCAGTTTTAAGTGGGCAATATCTACTTATGCTCTATTTACTGCTCTAGAAGGCAGGAAATGAAAAACAATCAAGAATTTAAAGTTTTGCATTAGTATTCTTAAAAAGGGAAATAGGATCACTGAGTTTGTTATACTTGTGTAATTGGTATCAGCTAGGTATGAGACAATACACTCTTAGTAGCTTCAGCAATGATCAGACCTCACCCCATGGTGCCTGTGGCAGGACTTGCAGCAGGGAGGAAGCTTTCTGTTTTGTGGCAACACATGCTCATGATCTATGCCATGAAGCTTTTCTAATAGGCAAGCTGCTTGAATTGCATTGAATCTAATAAATTAGTGAGTGAAAAAAAATGCTTACACTATTATCTGTTTAACCGGTCTCATGTAATCTCCTAGACTTCTAAATTAAATGTTATTAAACTTAATGCAATTCATTTATCTTCCAACCATTTCAAATTATCTGCTTACCTAAAGAGTATAGGAATATAAGTGCTTTTTAATGACAGCAGGGCTCAAGGTTTCATTTGGACTTAAGTCAAATTAAGAGTATAATTAGAGCACTAGTAACAAAGTATATATTTTTCAAAAACTAAGAGAAGGCTTATGCTGTCCATCTTCTGCTCATACCAAGAGCCTGAGTGGGCCCTCTTAAAGCTCCCTTTGTATGGCCTGTGTCTCTCAGGTCAGACATGTACAAGTCTGTGTATGCTACCTTTGATGCCTTTGCTGTGCTAAACCGGCTCTTAAGGCTATTATTTGGGATGCGTAGTTTCGGGATGTGTAGTTTCAGGATATAGTTTCATGGATGATACATGTGTATCAGGATTGCACTGCCATCGTTCTGCCTCGCTGTGGATGAGCTGTGTTCCTCATATCAATCACATGTTAATGATGAGGCACTGTGACAGCTGCTGTTTACAAAAGTCATATGAGACCTGAGTTCAGTGTGAGTTCAGGGTCTGTACACTCTTGGCTAACTGCTGGGTGATATTCTTTTTAGCTTCTGTTATTGAGGAGATCATTCTAGGTGGAGAATGGTGTCTTCAGGTTGTAAAATATATGTCTTTAGCAAGGCTAATGACTAATCAACAAGTTTGATGGAATGGTAAATTCTGACTTTTACTTTTAAATTATGATATCACTAGCTTTAAAGTGTGATGGAAATAGGGTCCATTAAAGGTATGAAGGTGCAGATAGAAATGGTACAAGGCATATCATAATAAGCAGAAGTCCTGCTGCCACCAGTTTATGTGTATGAGTGCTAGCAGACTGCTGCAAATTCCACCTCCTTCACAGGCATGCAGTGTATCAGGGAAAAGAGAGGCTGGTTCTGGTGGCTTTCTACAGAGGCTGCTACCTGGAGGCTGAAGAGAACACAAGGGCACAATCTGGATGCTCCTGAGGGAAAAATGGAAAATAAACAAGCTTGGAGGTATGGTGATGGCAGGTGAGCTTGCTTTTCACCCCTGTGCTATTGCCATCCCTTTGTTCTCAGTGTGTTCAGACAGTACCTGGTGTGTGGAGAGAAGTCATCAAAGATGCGCATGTACCTAATATCCCATTGCCTTCCTGGAGCTGTGCAAAGAGAAAGATGGCAGATTTTGTTTTCTTTAGACTCTGTAATGATTTTTTCTTTGAAATGCATGTGTAAATCACAAGTGATTTTAATTATTTTGAAGATGGGCATTACTACGTATGACTCAGTTTTGCAGTGCTTCAGAGAGGAAGTTTTCCTTTGTCTTAAGATATTATCAGTGCCCGTTGTGTTGCCGGTGAAGTTCTGTAACTTAAATCTGAAATAGAATATGATTAAGCTAGGGTGAGGCTAGGCAGAGGGGAGGGAAACCAGCCTTCATCTTACAGCAGTTCCTGAATTGCCATGAGACTCTGGGTTATGTAATGATTGAATTATCTGAGATTTCTATACAGAATATACAATCTTCTATAAAGATCTATAAAGAGCAGCCTTATCATTATGTATTAAGAAATCTTTCGCATGCACTTTATTTATTCTTTGATATTTATTCTTGAATCACTGAAACATCAGTAGGGAATAGACAATTAAAGGGAGAGTTGCACTACTAAACACTGTTTAGTGATTACTCATTCCAGTACAGACATTTTTTCTCTGATATATTTGCATTAGACAGTACAAATGCATTTAACTTTCAGCAGAATATTACAGCTGAACAGTACATTCCCAAGATGTTCTGTGAAATTAATCTTTCTTTCAAAACTGTTTACAGTTTTATAGGTGAACTGTGAACTATCATCTCTGAATCTGTTCATAAACTTCTGTAGGCACTTACTCCAATGCCTCTCAAATGCCTCATATTTTGAGGGTTGCTGCTCATTTTATCACTAAAGTTGCCCCTCTTCCACCAAACCTAGTACCTCTCTAGTATCCCTTTAGTATCCCAAGTATCTTCTCTGCTATTGAAAACATCACACCATAATTAAAAGATGTCAAATTTCATAAAGGGAAAACCATACAGAAGATATGAATTCTCCAGCTTTTGTTGCGTCTCACACTCGGTTTTATTGTTACATAGTGCCTAAACTGCAGGAGGGATGTGTTCAGTGCTGGGCCTTAACCCCCAGTCATACAGACCTGCTGGGACACAGGATGACTGTCCCAATCCCATCCACAGCCTCAGCCTTGGGCTGACATGCAGCCAAAATGCATAGCCGGAGCTGGGAGATGGGAAGTGCTCTTGGGCTCAGGGTTCAGCTGGACCTATGATGTTCTAGATTAAATTTTTTGATGTGAGATTTTAATACTTGTCACTACAGATTTCTGGCTGAAGTTAAGTGCTTTCCCCAGTGTCTACTGCTGTCCTTTTATTTTTAGCATGTGTGCAACTGGCCAAACCAAACCATGACAAACTTGGCAATGTTCAGTGTGTTTAGAGACTCCCTGGACAGCAAATAGTCCCCTGTGCAGTTAATCATAATGTGCACCTGGACACATAGCCAACACAGATTGTCCTAAAAGCCCAGCTGTGAGTGCTGGCTACATATTGGCCATGGCCAGCAGCAATTTAGGAGGTTCCAGAGGTAATGCAGTCTATCAAAATCTGTTAGCTGAATGATAGGCTTTCAACACAGAAGCAGATGGGGACCCATTCTATCTGTTGGCAATATGCTGCTGTGCCACTAAGAAGTTATGGCATTAGCTAAACTGACCATAAAGATGAATTTGTGGGATTTGAAACAAAATGGAAGGAGAGAGGAAGAGAAGAAAGCTACAACTGGAAGTTGGAGTTGAGTTGGTCCTCAAGAGGAAAAACCTTCGTGTGAGTGTGCAGCAGAGTGATGATGCTCCGTGGTCACAGCACGGAGTTAAGATTTGAATCACACAGTATCTGATGAGCGTGGTTGCACGCAACTGCACCTTGAGCATAATGTGAGTGGACCTTGACTGTTGGTGTAGTGGCAAACAGCAGACAATGCAAATATCAGAAGGGTGTGAGTGTTAGATCCCTCAGCAGATTAGTAAAGCTGACATTTGGAGTATTTCTCATCTTGGTTTTGGCAGCCTGTTTTATCAGGTGGTCACAGAAAGTCAGCCTATCTAGGCGGATGCTGACATACACTGTCTGTGGATTGTGAACCAGCTGTTGGCCTGACAGGGAAGCTGTTGTATACACCAAGTGTGAGTGGGAAGATGATTTGAAAGTGAAAAGCACACGCAATTGATTTAAAAACATTCAGCATAGCAATCACTGTTTATGGTTGTATGGAATATTGCTGCTAAGTCAGCAGCAAAGAAGCAGTAAGTTCTCAAAGACTGAGAACAGGGACCTAAAAATGCGTGCCTGAGCAGAGATCATTATCTTTAAAAAAAACTATAGAGGAATTTCAAGTGACTAAGGGAGGTAAAAGGTAGAAACAGCAGGTGCTGAAGATGACTGAGCTGAAATGTCGAAGAATAAGATTTGAGGACTAGTGCAGAGCATTAGCTGCCTGTAAAACTTCCCACAATGTTGTCAGCAATGTGGGGAATATTCTAGCTTCCCGAGCAGATCACTGAGCCTCACCAACTTACTTGACATGGCCATTTACTGCCCAAAGTAGCATTCTTAGCTCAGATTCCTACCCTCAAGAGAGAAACTGCAGGAATGTAGGTTCAGTGCTTACGTATCTAGCATTGGCAGTGAAGGTGGAATGGAGAGCAACTAGTAAACTTGCTACCCAGCCTTTCTTAGCAATCATTAAAGTGTCAGTTCTCACTATTTTTTCCTGTAGCTGCAGGCAGGAACGTCACTGGTAATTTTCAGCTCTCTGGTAACACTCAAATTAAGACTCCAGAGAGACTTGGTTGGGTTTTTTGGCACCTGAGTAGTCATTTGACAACTTGTGAAGTAACAGATGAATACTGGTGAGGTTGAGAACTAGGTGTTGTCCAAGGGTAAATATGTGTGGCATGGAGGCAGGGAAAACTCACAACAAAAATAGGCTGTACTGACCTGGGAGTGAGGATACTTGAAATAAGATTGCTGCAGGCAAGCCTGTTCTCAGAGTATAAAGACTAAAACGAGCTCCCTTGTCTTTATGATGTGCTTGGAAGACCTTTATATGACCTTGGAATTGTAGTATGCTGAAAAAATAGGAGTCAGGATACAAGGGTCTCAGCTGAGGACTTCAACAGTAGCCAGGAGAGTTTTCAAACCCTGGATTTTAACCTGGTATGCATGAGGGACCACAGTGAGGGTCAGATGGTGGAAAGCATCTCTCTAACTGTTCTAAATAGCTGTTTTGAGCGAGCATGAATTGTCAGTGTGAAGAGATCACACATGTTTGTGCCCATGCTGAAAGCTGTCCTGTTGCACTGTTAAGACATTCTCTATTATGGGAAATGAAAGATTTGCTGAACCTGGCGTTCCAGAAGCTGTGATAACACAGGCTGATGGAACAGGGAGACAGCTAATTTCTGCATGGTTTTAATATGAAGGTCTTCCACTGATGCTGCAGCTTTGCGCACACAAATTTCAGGAAAATTTGGACAAAGCCATAAACGAGGTGAGGGACAATCAGAACTTTATGCAAAAACAAATAAATGCATAATTTGATAAATTCCATATGTTTATTCATTGTTTTAAGGTAGTTCTCAATGTTTGTGTTTATGTAATTTGTATTGTCTAACAGACACAATTTTGATCTTATTAAAAGCCACAATAAAAATCCACAGTGTAAGTTTGTGTAAACAGTTGAAAATATTGAGAAATCCATTAAACAAAGATTGATCCAGAACAGTGATAGTAACAGCTCTGCATATAACTGTATGGATGTTATTTAGAATTTCTAAATCAGAAGCCAAAAAAGTGATGTGTGTGTAAATCTAGAGATTTGAGATTTAAGAAGATATTAAACATCGAACGAAGGAGCCCTCAGTAAAGCAACACCTGCGTTTCTGCAGTCTAGAATTTTTACATCTATCCAATAGGTATCTGGAAAACTCGAATCAGGTGTTGCCTTGTCTAGGGCAGAGTGGAACATCATTTTAGTGCTCTCATGCAGCATTTGCATAATGCAAGATGTGAAACATTGAACTAAAAGACATGGCTCGCTTTATTTAAGTGAAGACCTAGCTCATTTAATCATTACTGCCTGCCAAAATAATTTATAAATTACTATGTCTCTGACAGGGAATGATACTTTTGAAAAAAGAACTTCTCAGAATTACTGTATGCAATTTCCATTGTATTCCTTTTCTAAATGAAGCTGCACTCACTTAACGCCAGAGATGAACATAGGCTCTAAGCTCAAATATTTATGACCACTAGGGAGAAACTTAAGGCAATACCGTATCTTTCTATAATTTGTAATGCATTATTTCAATGTTTCTTGGATCATCCCTGCATGCTAAAAATAGAAGCAGTGTTCTAAAGCAAGTTGGTTTATAAATTTGTCTCAAATACCCACTTGGCAGCCTGTTTTCCTGGTGATGATTGTGTAGAATATAGCCCCCTTTGGCCTCTTTTGCAGCTCTGAATGCTCCCTTGCAGGGCTAGTGTGACAGCTGCAAAAACAGATGCCAAACTCTGTATGATACCATATTTTTCTGTGTGTAATCCTTAAGTAGTTTGTGTTAAACAAAGCGACTCTGCCACTGCACGCCCAGGCCATTTTCTCTCATGATTCAGTGGAAGTTATTTACTTTATATATATGGTAGGAAGTTTCATAGAATCACCAACTCATAGAATTGTTAGGGTTGGAAGGGACCTTAAAGTTCATCTAGTTCCAACTCCCTGCCATGGGCAGGAACATCTTCCACTAGAACAGGTTGCTTAAAGCCTTATTCAACCTGACTTTGAACACTGCTAGGGTTCAAGTTTACCTTGTTTCTTAATACCTCTGTTTCTGATATTGTAGCAGGTGCTTTCTCTTCCCTAGTAAGCTCCTGTCTATGCTTCTCATGTTTGGATTATAAAAATATGTCCCAGTACTTCACTGGTGTTTAGCTGGTTTATGACTGGCTTACTGGAAGTACAGGTGATATATACACAACATTATATTATGATTTTCAGCTGACTCCCTGAAGGCCTCTCTGGAAGCAGCGTTTCCAGGTGTGTAGGCACTTCAGAGCTGAAGTAGGGTCAACTGGGTGTATGTAACCTGTGAGAATCATTTCTGCTCACTTTGGTTTACACCATAATTATTTTTTCTCACTGTAAAGTATTTAGGAGATACCTATTAGGATAAATAGGGTGACATAGTAGTATACTGCAGTTAAACTGTACTTACTGAGGCTTTTATATCTATGGTACTTAAAGATTCACTATTTTTATGCTATTTTTTCCCAAAGTATAAAAATTATCATAATTGCTATGCAATGTTATTTAAGCCTGTTTATTTTTAAAAAAGAAGAAAAGTCTTTCCTATTAGTGCACCATTTTCAGCAGCTTCTTGCAGATTAAGTAGTTCCAGGCTTTTCTCTACTTAAATGGGAACAGTGTTCCTAGGCTTTTCAACTTGGCAAGGTCTTAATCAATTTTTTATGATTTCTTTCCACTAACTGTAAATGTAAGTACAAAGAATATATCCATAGTAACAAGAAGGATATGTAAGCTGATGTTCATGTGTCTGTTTCAAGAGGTTAACAGATTGTTTGACCTTGAATGGCTGGCATATGTGTGTAGAATTGGAAAACAGCATCCTCTCTCTTTTATAGTATAATAAAATTTACAGTACTTTGTGTCACCCTGATTTCTTTTCACTGTCTTTCTGTGTTTGTGACCCCTTGGTTCAGAAACAGTGCCCTAAATCCTTATTAAAGTGTCCTTTTTATCAAATTGGACTTGAATGCTGAGGGACAAATGACATTGAACATAAAGGAGTTAAAGTGAAGAAGAGTTTGGGTTTAGACATTTTGCAGTGTTCTTGGCAAGATGTCTTACTGAGTAATGCTTTAAAGGCATAGCTCTGCATGCTTTCAAAATTATATTCACTACTAAATGAGAATGATGAAACTCTGAAGTCTACTGAGAGGTTACTGTAGGAGAGAGAGAGGGAGAGAGAGACTGAAAATATTATTTGTCTCTGTGTTTTAGGGCAAATGAAGACACGTAACTAGAAAGGGAGAAAAACATACATCCGTGTTGGTCCCTTGCTTAGACCTACATGACAAGATTTAAAGGAAGATGAGTTTATTAACTGAATTCCAAGACCAAGGTCATATGCCCATGGCACCTTGATTCTGCCTTACAGTACAGGCAAAATAAGCTGATTTCTGCATGCAGCATGGGCAGAAACCAGCTTATAACTGACCATGAAATGTGCAAGCTAAACATGTTCACAAAAATCTACTGACCTGTTGAGGTGCACTGGTTGAAGCACATAGAATCATATAGAATGGTTTGGAATGTGGAAGAGAGCATAAAGATCATCTAGTTACAGCCTCCCTGCCACGGACAGGAACCCCTTCCACTAGACCAGGTTGCTCAAAGCCCTGTCCAACCTGGCCTTGAGCACTTTGAGGGATGGGGCAGCCACAACTTCTCTGGAAGCCTGTTCCAGTATCTCACCACTCTCACAGTGAAGTATTTCTTCCTAATTTCTTCCTTAATATCTGTTCTAAATCTACCTTTTTTTCAGTTTAAAGCCATTAACCGTTGTCTTCGAAACATCTCACTGTTTGTGGGTCAGTGCTGAACTCTACCATGCTCCTTGGCTGTAACTCTTGATTGAATTACAGCACCCTTTAGCCTAAGCCATGAGGCAAATTCTAATATCCAAAAGCAGCTGTTCAGATATCTATGTCTAAAGTCAAAAGTTCCTTTAGCTCATGTTTGTAATGCAGCTGCTGAGACATATTGTGCTTTCTTTGAGCATTATGGTTTATTCCAAGGACCTCCATGAATGCAGTGTAGCCACTAAGACCTGTTCTGCATAACTTACATGTAGAAATTCTTGGCATTACTCACATGTGTGTTCAGTGATGTTGTGGACGCTGAATATATATTTTCAATCCTCAGCTTCCCCATTTGTAGACCAGTATTAATGATATGTGTCCACTTTAGAGGCCAAAGTACAAATTCCTAATGCTACATTTATGCAAAGTATTATTAAGATGACCATCTGGCAAAGGACAGATTCTGGCTTGCAGCCCTTTGTTCTCTCATCTAGCCATTCTGTTGCTATTTTTTACTATCTCTGAGTTCCAGACAGGTCTGCAAGCCCAGCAAACCTTTTAACACCTCTGAAAGCTTGGGATAAGCTAAAGATTTTACAGCAACTCTTGCAGCACACAGGGAAAATGGGGAACAAGAATTCCAAATTCTCTAAAATAGCAGAGATTTTGTACCTGCTATTCCCAATCATGCCCCACAGGAGTGAATGACAGTTCATGGATCATTGAGCCTGGTTCCTGCAAACACAGCCAAGCATGTCATAGGCATTACAGACCAAAAGAGACCAGAGAAAAAGCCAGCCTGTGTCTGCTATACCAGCCACCACAGCACTTTTCCTTCCTAGCATTCCTGTATGTAAGGTAAAAATCTCCCAGAATTACACAGTGTCACGTGAACAGAGTATAACACAGATATCCTGCATCCCCACAGCACTATGGGCTGCAGTCAAAGCCCTGATTCAGAGGAAGGCAGGTCTGAAGAGTAATTAAAAAGCATCTTCATTATGACTTTGTATTAGTGCCTGTCATAGAAGATGCTGCATATACTCTTACTGCAACATTTGTTTTTGCAAGTGAGAACTGGGAGTAACGGGAGATGAGATGTTCAAAACTGAAGCAGTACAATAAACTGGAATTGGGTAGTGGGCCTGGCCACTGCTCATGCAGGACTTACAGGGATGTTTGAGAAAGAAGTAGCTGAGCTGCTGATAAAAATGCCGCTTCATGCTAGAGTCAATTACCTACCTACAGCCTTGGAGTGTAACAAATATTACACTTCTATTAAGAACAAACAAACAAATAAACATATATGTTAGGAGTGACTTGAGGAACATAAAGCACTGACCTCAAATTAGGATCAGGAACTTTAGCTGAAAAAAGCAAGGTAGAGCAAATAAAACATTCAACTAATGATGCAAAATGATGCAAATCAGTCTGCCTTCCCTGTAGAAAAAAATCTGATTTTACTAATCTCATAGAATTTAAATCTGCCATTAAAATAGAAGAAAGTGTTTTGTCAGCCAGTTCTTTATCTAGAATTTTGAAAAGACTTTGCCAAAAACCTCTAACAGGATGTCATGTCTGGCATTCATCATAGTAGGAGGCTGTCTGGGGCAGGAGACCATTTTGAGCAACAGATGACTTTGCCTATCATAAAAAGACAGCCTAGATCATCTGTTCCAGTAAAAGGCACCTCATTTTGCAGTTCTGCTCCTGCTCCTTTTCCCAGTCTCTGGCAGAGTGTGAAGCACAAGGCAGCGGCTGGGGGATGCTTCATGGGAGAAGGGTGCAGGACTCCTTTGGCATCAGGGTGGAGCCAAAAGAGAGATAATGGCAGTTTCTCTGGGTAAAGGTGAGGGTAAACACTATCAGAGGGATAAACAACAAGGAACACTTGGAGAGGGCATGCTGAGGGGGAGACAAAAGAAGCCCTTTGCATACCTGTCTGAAACTTCATTGATCTTTTACATTCTCTGATTTAATATCTCTAGGCTTCTTAGGAACTAGCTCTGCTGTCACAGTGCTACTGCACCAAGAGGACAAATTCAGCTATACCACTATGATCTGGATGTGGTTTTGTCAGAGATATTTAAATTAAGTAATCAAGGTAGGCAGGCACAAAATAAAGCAATGCTATAGACTGTAAACTGACTGGGTGGAACAAAGATGAGCTATAGGTAGCTTATGGTCAGTATGGAAGTAGGTTAATTACAGCTTTCTCCAGGGCATTTTACGAAGACTGATGATGCACATGTGCATTAATAACCTAAAAGTGAAATGAGATGTGGCAAGATCTGAGAATAACTGAGTATTAGGTTAATCCCAAAGAAAAAATACAGTGAAACTCTGCCTTCTTTTTTAACTTAGCGAAGATCAACACCAAATGTAAGAAAAATGGAACTTATATATTTGTAGAGACAGTCTGTCATAGAAAGCCCAGCAGAACTGGGCCTTCTTGTTCCAGAAATAGAAAAAATTAAATATGCACACAATATGGGCTTGACATTCTTCTCCTGAAAATCTTGCTCACAAAGGTTTTCTAAATAACTTAATTGAAGAGGTGATCTTCAGTCTTTGTCTTCCAAATAATCTTTAGCCTATTGCACTCCAGTATCTGTCCGAATGATCACAAATGCTCTACAGAAGGCTACTGCCTGGGTCTGCTTGGTTTTACTTTGAGTAAAAGCCCAATGACATGAAGACTAAAACCCTAGCACACTGAGACAGGACACAGTAATGAGGTTCAGTTGGCTGGGTAAATATAGCACTTAATCGGAAGACTTGTGGCAGTTGAAATTCATCAGACTTGTACAAAATAATGTGTTTTGGAAGAGAAAATTGCACCAGCTCACTCAAGTGTGCGAGTTCTTCACTGTTTTAGCAAATTATGACCTCATTAGCTGCCACAGAAGCTTCTGAAGTTTATTTGCAAAGTACTTCAACCTTCAAGATTCAGCAGAAGTCAAGAGAACTGACTTGTCTGCATGTGTGGACTTTACTCTGAAGAAGGAAGAGATTGTCATTGGATGCTGGTCAAGGCAGGCAGAATAGACAGTCTAAACAGTATGACAGCATGACAGTCCTTGGTGTATATCCTGCGTGCAACAGCTGGAGACTCTGGCAGTCCAAATATTTGTATTATGCAAAGAAATGAAACAAGAAACTGAAATGCACATCAGTGAAATGAAATGCCCATATTCCTTATTCCAGAACAAACAGTATTTTAATAAAATTTGGTTCAGTTATAATTCTTATTACACAAGTTTTCTATCTATCTGGAACACACAGGGCAAATGAATCTTCTAACAAAAATAAAACACCAGCAAGGTAATAAAATTATCCAAGCATCTGTAAAAATGCCCTTTTTTTTTTATTTCTTCTTTCCTGAGGAAGAGTACCTAAATGTGCAATCTAGAAAGAACTGAAGAACTGGGTGAATAAATTTATGAACCTGAATTTTAAAGCTAATTGCTGGTGCGACTAAGATCTGAACACACAGAAAAACATAGATCAGTGAGAAACCTGCAAGATTTCTTATGCTCTTCCTATAAATCAAACTTGGAAGATCGATTCTGATGTGTTTTTTCTAACCCACAAGCTAGAATAGTTTAACTACTTTGGCCCATCCCTGCAGTGTTCAAGGCTGGGTTGGACAGGGCTTTGAGCAGCCTGGTCTACTAGTGGGAGGTGTCCTTGCCCATGGCAGCAGGGTTGAAATTTGGTGATCTTTGAGGTCTTTTCTAACCCAAACTGTTCTGTGATTCTGTGATTCTATGGTACTGCCTTAGAATTGAAGGCAATAGTTGAAAATATGAACTTGACATTTTAAATAGAAAAGGCAGCTGCCAAACACATCCCTTTACTGTATTTTTTTGCTTGCAGGTGAAGTGTGTAAACCTCCAGGGTTATAACAGAACAAAATAGAGGTACACTAGTTCAAACAAGATTTTTATTACTGCTACCTGAATTTTCAGCCTGACTCTGTATTGCTTGGAGGAGGTTGAGGAGTGCAAGGGAGAACTATTCCAGTAATGCCCTTAATCTACTGCCTTTATAGCGAAAATATTTCAGTTATAAACTGAAAAGTATAAAATGGAAGTTGGTCTTTTGGATGATTCATTTAGATTCTTTATATCCATCTAACTATTGACAGCAATAGATATTTATGTGGACTGGAAGACTAATCATATGCATTATGAGGAAGTCACATAATTGTAATCATATTTGAATGAAAATTCAGGATATTAATAGTGGTTACAAACTAGGAATACATGCATTTAAAAGGTCACAGATTGATTCCCCATTGAGATATAAAGATCCTGAAAGTTAATAATCACCAAAATGAAACTTTTGTTTGATTTGGTCTTAGTAATGTCATCTTAGGACATGGTGATACAGAAAGTGTGAAGAAGAGGAGAAGGCAAGCTTGTACTCATGAGAGATGATTCAGGAGTATAAAGATAATTGTAAAATAGGAAAGAAGTTTTGGATCTGGGACGTAGTTCTTTCACCCTGCTTTACGCAACAGTAGGTCAAAGACTGGTGTAATTGCATTGATATGGGTAGAACTGCTACTATCTTTGTACAGCAAAGTGGGACAGTGAGATTTTTGGCCTATGACTTTGCATATATATGCTTGTATCCAAATTTTTTCAAATAAAAGCACTTAAGCAAAAATTATTTAAAGGAAATGCTTCAGTAGCTCCTGATAATTTCAGTTTAAAGGCTACCTTACCTCTGAAAGTCAACAGCCATACAGTGCATTAATACACCTCAACTATAGGCAGAGCCCCCATTTGGGTCTGGTTTATATGGCTTGAAGAAACACATGCTAAAGAGAAAAAAAGAAGGATGGTGATGATGTAGCTTCTTCAACACCCTGACAAATCTACTCTATATTACAAGTTATGTGGTTGAAGTCTTTTAATTTTCACGAATGATTACATTTTAGAAAAGCCTTTCTCTTTCTGGTCCTGTACCTTCATTGCATGTGATTTTAAGAAAGGTTTTAATACAGTAAAAAACTGCATTCATGGAAAAGTTGGGGATTTACCTATCCAAATTAATGAATCAGTTTTAAATTATACTTTTTAATATAAAAAGGAACTTACATATTTTCTGAGTCTGTTCACTCCAGAATGCACAATGTCAAGTGTTGAAGCATCCTATCCCCATCCATGTCAGATGTTGTAATTTTACTATCCAGAGTCCTAGATAATGGTGATAATTGCTTTCAGTGGTTCTGTTAAGGCAGTCATTCTTGAAAGGTACACAATGACAGGATTTTTGTCTTTCAAAAATAGAGGGATGGAGAGTTTCTCCCTGTATAGCTCTCCCTGTACTCAGCACTGGTGAGGCCATATCTCAAATACTGCATTCAGTTTTCGGCCTCCCACTGCAAGAAAGACATTGGGTTGCTGGAGTGGGTACAGAGGAAAGCAAGAAAGATAATGAAGAAAAAAGTCTTATGAGAAACAGCTGAGGGAACTGTGGTTGTTTACTCTGGAGTAGAGAAGGCTCAGGGGAGACCTTATCTCTCTCTACTTCCCCTATTTAAGTTTAGACCCATTACCCCTTGTCCTATCACTACAGTCCCTAATGAAGGGTCCCTCCCCAGCATCCTTGTAGGTCCCCTTCAGACACTGGAAGGCTGCTATGAGGTCTCCACACAGCCTTCTCTTCTCCAGGCTGAACAGCCTCAATTTTCTCAGCCTGTCTTCATACAGGAAGTGCTCCAGCCCCCTGATTATCCTCATGGCTCTCCTCTGGACCATGGAGGTATTTAAAAGACATGTAGATGTGGCAGTTAGGGACATGGTTTAGTGGTGGACTTGTCAGTGTTAGGTCAAGAGTTGGACTTGATAATCTTAAAGGTCTTTTTTGACTTAAACAATTCTATGATTCTATGAATTATACTGTATGTAGCTACATACCTTACAGGAAAAAGCTGTAAAGGGAAAAGCCATTTTTCAAGATTTCATTACACTTAACACATGCAGTGACTAATTATTTGGACTGTGTATATTGCACTGCTCAAGTCAATCTACCACTGTCTGCTTCTCAGTTTAAGCTTTCAAAGACTAATTTTCAGATTCTTTTCTATTTGGGATCTCAAAGAGGGTGTATTTGATTACAATTTTACAAGTCTTTTAAGGGGCATTATGTCAGTTTTGTTACCCGTTTTGGATGACCACGTCATAGCATCAACTATTAACACAAAATCAAAAAACCAAAAAGGATATTTGGGTATGTTTGACTTGCGCATGAATGTATAGAATGTTATTTTCTGTGTTGTATATATATCAAAACACAACAGGTCTGGTGCCACAACTTGAATATTCAAATTGCCGTTGGAGGAAGGAGTATTTAAATGTAGCTCTAATAAAATCAGAGCTACATAGCTCTGATTTTAGAACTGCAGCCTATAACACCCTCTAAAACTTCTGTGTTAGTTCTGTGTCATATTCTCAAATTTTGCCAAAGCTGTAAGTGTAATGAGTATGTGTATATGTATATAGCAAAGAGTTTCATTTAACCCATAAGCTGTTGCAGGATACAATCTCTGCATCCAACTGTAACTTATCCTTTTTGAATACATAGGACTTTTTTTTTTCCGTGTGTATGTTAACAATTGATTATTGGGAAGAAGCCAAAGTTGTTTGCTGCTGCCAAGAACTGTGATGGTTTTGGATGAATGAAATGAAAGCATGCATAAAGGAAGTCTTATACCCTTCATAGCTAATGAATTTCTCCAGTGAAAATTCAATATTAAGTGCAGATTACAGCTGCAATGGTTCTTGGGGGAATTCAGGAGGATATTGCATCTTATGGGGAATGCTAATTTAAAATAATGGCTGGCCAAGACGCTCTTAATAACCATTGGAAACTGTAATGTACAAGATGAGATGAGGGAGAAAATAGTGTCTGATGTGATACAGATGGAGGGTAGCAGCCTTCATTAGGAAGAGCCTGAGATTGGCATGACTTTTTCTGAATGGACACAGAAATTGTAATTTCTGTGGCTGTTATTTCTTGAAATGTAGGAGGAATCATGCATTTTTGATTTATAACCATTATCTACCATGAAGCAATTATTTTCCTGGTCAAAATCGACTTGGTGGGGTCTTTACTTGCAGCTAGGCATTTTAGAGGAGCTGACAGTGCTCTGCTAGATCACTAATTGAACAAGTACAAAATGAGGCTTTTTAAAGAGCTTAAAATGGAAGAACAAGGTCTCCAGTCATTTCTTTGCTATTGAAACAATATTTTGCTCCATTTAAACCGTAATTTTACTTGTGTACATAAATTTAGCTATTAAGCATGTACATACGCATTATACGAGGGTGTTTGTACGCGTGTTTGTGTACAAGGTAAGTCTATGTGTGAGACAGAAAAGCATTTTTAGCCTAAAAAGAAATAAATCTTTCCTGTTGTTTATTGTGATTCATTTCCTCTTCTAAAAATGCCAGGCTTTCCTTTGCCATTCTAGATGCTTCGAGATGGCTAGTGTTTTGGGGAAAGAGTGGGAAGGAAAAGAGAAGATTTTGAGAGGAGGGGCTGGTGTTGACAACTTGTTAATGAATTTTCAACTTTAAAACACATTAAGGATTTATGTGAGGTAATCTTTTGAAGAAAAAAAAATTCCCTTAACGTGACATTTTAAAATATAATCTCTTTCACCTATATAGCACCTGACATCCAGGGAGCTAGTATTTTGGCATCCTAATTTAATTACCCTCCAAATATATCTACAGTGTTACTGAACAGTTCCATTCCCATATAAAGAGGATGAAAGATCATAGAATCATAGAATAGTTAGGGTTGGAACGGACCTTAAGATCACCTAGTTCCCACCTTTCTGCCATGGGCAGGGATACCTCCCACTAAACCATGCCATGTGTAAGGAGAAAAAGTTACTGTTTTCCATTAGAGTTAATGGCCTGTATTGTTACTTTCAACACAGGAAATACTTAGAAGGAAATACTGAGGAGGTATCTGAAATCCCATTCGCTTTTGGTTGCCTGTTGGATGCTGAAAATAAGCTGCTGGTTCTTGGTAACTGTCTTAGAATCATAGAATAGTTAGGGTGGGAAAGGACCTTAAGATCATCTAGTTCCACCCCCCCTGCCATGGGCAGGGACACCTCACACTAAGCCATGTCCCCCGAGACTCTGTCCAACCTAGCCTTTAACACTGCCAGGGATGGAGCACTCACAACTTCCCTGGGCAAACCATTCCAGTGGCACCCTCACAGTAAAGAACTTCCTGCTTTTATCCAATCTAAACTTCCCGTGTTTAAGTTTAAACCCATTACCCCTTCTCCTACCACTACAGTCCCTAATGAATAGTCCATCCCCAGCATCCCTATAGGCCCCCTTCAGATATTGAAAGGCTGCTATGTGGTCTCCACGCAGCCTTCTCTTCTCCAGGCCCCAACTTTCTCATCCTGTCTTCATACAGGAAGTTCTCCAGTCCCCTGATCATCCTTGTGGCCCTTCTCTGGCCTTGCTCCAACAGCTCCTTGTCCCTTTTATGTTGAAGACACCAGAACTGTACACAATACTATTAAGTGAGGTCTCATGAGAGCAGAGTAGAGGGGCAGGATCACCTCCTTTGACCAGCATCACCTCCTTCAACCTGCAAAAGTACATACTTAAAAGCACAGAAGTTGTGACAGGGGCAGCCTACAGCGTGAGGGGCAGAGCACTTGCAGAGAACTCATGGACTTTCTGCAGGTTCTCCCAAGCCTCACTCTCACATCTCTCAGGAGTTACTCAGCCAGAAGGCCACAGGAAAGGTTTTCAGTAACAGCACACTCTGCTTTTGATCACTAGCTGTGTTTGGGCCAGAAAAAAAGAATGGGGGACCAAGGGGCATTTTGTGTGCAGGAGTGACTGAGGTTAGAACCAGGACTTGGTCTATATAGGGGCAGTGGACATGTAAATTTTGATATGTCCCATATGGACAGGAGCAGGGATGAGATACTGAGCCATTCAACTGGGCCAGGAAAGGGTTTTCTGCAGACTTTTTCAAACTTAATTTTGAAAGCAAAGTAAAAGAGTGATGGTCATTTTCTTGACCTAGGGTTTCAGTGCTTCACAAGCATATTATGACAGCCTGCAGCCTGGTTTAGAACATGCACAGGAAGAAGGAAAAAGAGGTAACAGCTCTGGGTGTTGCAGTAATTCTGGTGTTCCTCATGGGTGAAACTGGAAATACCACCTGTTGGCTGTTCCGGAGAGGAGTAGTAAAGATTTTCATCAGTCTCTTGACTGTAGATTCTCAAATTGAGTTGCACTCAACTCTATGAGCACAGTTGTTTTTTGTGGATCTCTGTCATATCTTTTGTACTGAGAACATTGTTAGCCTATTTCCACTTGAGGGATTCTGTAAGCTTGTGAGAGATATATGAAATGAGAATCAGGACTGAATTTTCCTCACTCCAGATGCTAATCATTTAGAGCACTTCCCTCCTGCTTGAAGTGTTTCCCTTTGTCACCAGGATACACTTCAAATCAAGTCAAGAAATAGAGATGGATGAAACCCCACAGCTTTGCCTTGAAACTGCAGTTTCAAATGTGAAAGGCTTAACAGGAGCTTAGTCAAATTCCTCAGTTCATTAAAATTAATTTGGAGGTCTCAAGAGGATCAGTTGCCTTTATGACTTCTGGCACTCCCTGTGCATAGTTAAGGTCTACCCATTGCAAACACAGGCCAGATTTCCAGAGTGCTGAAATTTGTTTCATCAGTTTCCAGGCCTGCTTGATACACTTGTCCAAGTCCAAAGTGTGAAAAAAACCCCAATGTTGAAAGCCAGCCAAGTGAAGGAATTCAGACTGACTCATTCAGGATGGGTTTTTTTCTGGGTGATTTGTTGGTTTTCTGTTTATTTGCATATTTGTTTGCTTTTTGTTTTGAATGGCAAAGGCCACGCTCACTTCTCGCTAACCCACTTTTCTTTTAGACAAAGAAGTTTAAGCTTAGCTATGGCAATTTAATGCTAAATGCCAGATTCACCCCTGTGGGGGAATGAGGTGTAGCAGACTGGGAGCAGATTGCAACATGAGGAGGTACCATGGACTCCATTCAGCCCAGGGAAGTAATTACAAGGCTGGAGACCACAGGGGGAACTGCATCTGAGAAAGATGGGCTGGCATGAGAAGAAGCCTGAGGCTTATTCTTTGCCTTTGGCTCAAATTCCTGGATTTACCATTTTCGTGGATTTAGCTGGGAGAACTTCTATCAGACATGCCTCAGTTCTTTGCCTTCGTTACTCTCGAATAGTTTCATTTAATCTCAGTCTGCTTTGTGGAAAAAAAGTTAGGTCAAAAGCATGCCGACCCCTGTAGAGTGTCCAGCTGAAGTATGATAGTATGGAATGGCATGTGAGTGTTTATATATGGGACATGTGTCCGTGCATATATGTGTATGCTTGTATATAAATCCACAGTCTGTCCCATTTTATTCATCTGACCCAAGATTTAAAGAAAGCTAGAGGTCTCAGTCCTGGTGATTTCAGCAAGAGTTGGGCCTCTGCCAATGCTTTCTCGGAAGTGGGATGTTTTAGTGTTCTGTGAAGATGTAGCTATAATGTGCTTTTAACTTAAAGTAATCTGCAGCTAAGTTTTGTCAGATACACATTAGTGAATGGAGTGCACTTTCCAAATAATGAAATTTGGTTGGACCACTCAGTGCAAGGAAAGAAAATCACAGCACATGCTACTAAATCAAAGGTGGAAGTTGAGGGCATAGACTGCCAAGAAACAGTAAATGTATTTTGCAGAAAACCCACTGATTTTTTGTCAGTGTCTCTTTATTTGCGTGCCATCTCTGCAGCTAATTTTCCCCTAGGAAGTTGTAAGGTCACATTGACATGCATGCTCAAACCATGCAGCCCGAAAGAGAACAATAAGATAAAAACCCATTTGTAAAAACACCTAAATAGTCAGTGCAAAAGGAAACCCTTAGCACAGGAAAGGGTTTTCTGCAGGCTTTTTCCAAACTTAATTTTGAAAGCAAATTAAAAGAGTGAGGGTCTTTTTCTTGACCTGGGGTTTCAGTGCTTCACAAGCACATCATGACAGCCTGCAGTCTGGTTTAGAACTCGAACAACAATAAGGAAGAAAAATCAAAGGTCCTTAGAGTCAGCATTTATCATTAATGTATTTTACAAGGCAAATAAGTATTCTTCTGTAGAGATTCTTTTGGTCTTTTTTCTTTCATGTCCTTCTTGACAAGAACAAGATGGGAAACAGAATGGGTGAAGAAAATAATTCAGAAATGTAGACTCATATCAGAATGTTTTTCTCTTCCTTTAAAGTAATTTATAACACAAAAAAAAGGGCTTTACCTCTTCAGTTAATAAATAAATAAATAATCGCAGTGTATTGAATTAAACAATGCACAGCGAGATCTTTATTATTGTTACGTTCCAGGTACAAGTTAGTTAATAAGCAGACAGGAGTCTCTGGAGCACAGTTAGTTGTATTAGACCAGCACGCTAATTGAAAAGCATTTAGATACCTACATTTCAAATGTCAGTGAAAGGTAGGGGTTTTCTAATTAGAAAGAGAATTGAAGTATTCCCTAGGGAAATATGGCAGGGCAAAACTGCATCCTTGAAGCCACCAATGTCTTTCCAATAAATGAAGCTGCCCTGCCATGGCAGTTGGACTCTCTCAAAGTGCTGGGTGATGTCCTGCCTTTTTCTGTCCATGGCTTAATGTGCTCTCACCTCTGCTTGTAGTTCCAGTGCCCTGTGATCCTCAGGGAGCCATTTCAGCCTGCTAAGATGACAGAAAACTAACCAAAACTAAACGAGAAAATGGGTAGTTCTTGACCTGTGTGACGTGTTGAAACAACTCAGCACAGATTCAGCTATGTTCAGGAGCTGACGTAAAGGAGGGGATGGATTTACACAGCTAGGGTTTGTGGAGGGTGGCCATCAACAGATAGATCAATGTAAGCTTCCATATAGTCATGGCTTTAATTTTTTTTCTTGAAATGGCATTCAAAGCACAGGGTCAAATTTGTTGTGCATCTCTGTAGGTACAAATAGCAGATACAAGTAAATGAAAGCACAGAAATGGAGGACAGTAGCAGGAAGTCTTTTGGATCATTATAATTGTCTCTTGCATGAAGAGATGCTTTCAGGGAGCGAAGGAATGCTGCCAGAAGCAAACATGTCAAAGCCTTCAGAAAAACAACGAAATTGAACACCCTTGGAACCAAGACAATCATCTTTAAAAGGTGCTTCACTTCTTTCAAGTGTTTTTTTTTTTTTTTCAAAGACCAGTTCTCAAACTTAATTAGGATTCCTGAGACATAAAAGACCTTCTCCACCATGGAAAATGGTAAAAGACATGTAGGAAGCAAATGCGTAACCTTAGCTACCTGTTTGGAGTGACATTTTAAATACAGAAAGTAAAGCCGGCTGAATTATAGTGACCTTTCAGCCTGAACAAATAAAATAACATCTGCCAAATCTAAATGGCTGCCTCTAGCTGTAAGAAATGATATGCATCTTTAAACACTAATACATGGGTCTATGGCAGAGCTAGCTTTAGTAATCCCAACTAGACCTAAACAATTTATTTCCCATCAGAACATGGAAGACTGAAAATTCCAGGAATATGGTGCAAGTGACAAGGGACACATAAGACACATAGGTGTGTGTATGGGGAAACCATCTGCATAGTCTTCTACAGACTTAACCTATCACTAGTTCCTCATTTTCTTTGCTTCACGCAGGAGGACCTGTTCAGTGTATACCTTTCTGTTTTCTTTACTCCTTTATGTGCACATTTCTGTGTACAGAAGCAATCTTCTGAGTTATGTTCTCTCCCTTTTAATTTCCTCTGGAAAACAAGGGCATATGTGTGGCCTGGGAACCAGCAGCAGACAGATTGCTGCTAGAAGGAAACCTGTTGAGTCTAGAAAGGGAAAGCTTCTCGTTATAATATTCTCCACAGGGAAAAAAAAAAAAAAAAAAAAAAACACACACAAAAATTACTTCTGTTTTCTTCTCCAAGTTTTTTTATCTTCTGGTCTCAGATATAACAGCAGGTAAAGCAAGTTCTTAATTGTGCTCTTCAAAAGCTGAGAGGAGCAGTTCATAGTTCTTATTACCTTCTTTATCAGGCATGCTTACCTCCCTGTCCACCTTCACCTTGCATACTCACTTGAAGTCAGAACTGCCGCACACACAGGCAACCCAGTTCTGCACTTAGGTGGTTGATATCCGCAGAGGAAGTGAATGTCACGAAGACTCTAGTGTTTTACCTAGCTAACATGAAAGTCGTGCAGGTCCCATGAATTGCCACCATAATTAGCCAAAAATAATGAATTTCTTAATGGTTTCCAAATGTTAAAGGATTTTTACGCAATTTGCTGTCTGAATTAATATAAATGGTTTTCTTTTTAAGCAAATAATTCCAAACAGCCTTATCGTTATTATTAACAGTAGTATAATTAGCATAATGTTTAACTTCAGTTGCACTTGCGATTTTTAGACCATTTTTATTCACTGTGCAATGAACTAGGAAGACATGTAACGTATACTCCTTGGAGAAGTCATAATCTGTAAAGTCTAGGCCAAGAATCAGACTTGTAGCAGGTGGCATTTTGGAGATGGTGTGTCAATCTGAACAAGGAATTCCAGCTCTGGCACCTGCCATATGTCTGAGGGATTTTCAGCAGCAGGAATGGGTAGCTGAAGAGCTATCTGCTCATTATACAGATGCTAGAATTGCCAGATGGCTCATCGGTGATCTTATATACCTGAAAGGAGGGTGCAAAGATGACAGAGCCAGGCTCTTTTCAGTGGCTCTCAGTGACAGGACTAGAGGCGATAGGCACAAACTGAAACACCGGAGGTTCCCTGTGAACATCAGGAAATGCTCTTTGACTGTAGCAGTATCCAAGCACTGGCACAGGCTGTTCAAGGAGGTTGTGGAGTCTCCATCCTTGGAGATACTCAAAACCTGTCTGTACATGTCCTGAGCAGCTGGCTTTAAATGATGGCCCTGCTGGATCAGGTGGGTTGGACCAGATTCCCCTTCCAGCCTCAGCCATTCTATGATTCTGTGATTAAGATTGTAATGGAAGTGTGAAGGAGATAACTCAAAGTTTGCCATTCTCAGTGGACAAACCACAATGAAAGTAGTGTTTGGAGATAGCCTTTGGAGCTCTTTTAACCTGTGGTGTGTTTAGGAAAACCAACAATGGGAAATGTTTCCTGCCTAGGTGCAAAGGGATAGTGCTGGATGTCATAGAATCATAGAATAGTTAGGGTTGGAAAGGACCTTAAGATCAACTAGTTCCAGCCCCCCTGCCATGGGCAGAGACACCTCCCACTAAACAATGCCACCCAAGGCTCTGTCCTACCCAGCCTTGAAGACCTCCAGAGATGGAGCATTCACAACTTCCCTGGTGTGGGGAGCAAGTTTTCCCTCCATAAGTCCCAAATGAGCCTTCTAGCTCTGACACTTCCCCTCTCATCCTGGTGAGGAGCAGACGATCCTATGACTCCTGGCAAACTCTTGTCCAGATTCACACTCTTTGATAGCACTCCTGTGCTACATCAGTCTCTTAATTATACTGGTTTTCAGGGTGGCAGTGAACTCAGACGTGGTGCTTAAAGTGTTGCTCTTGGTTTACACATATGCATACAACTGTTTCGAACTTCATATACACAGATTTTGTATTTGTTTAATTATATTTGTGTCATTTCTCCACTATGAGAGCAGTTGAGACACTGTCCCAGTTTGCCCAGATAAGATGTGGCTGCCCCATCCTTGAAAGAGTTCACGGCCAGGTTGGACTGAGCTTTGAGCAACCTGGTCTAGTGGAAGGTGTCCCTACCCATGGCAAGAGGATTGGAACTGTGTGATCTTTCAGGTGCTCTAACCCAAACCGTTCTGTGATTTCAACAGTCTGTTCTCCCAAGTTTTACAAGCCTTCTATCAGATATTATATCCTTCTCTTTTGGAATAAGATGCCTAAACTGCAGGAGATTGGCAAACTTATAAATATGTATCTATATGCAAATATGACTGTGTTTTCTGTGCAAAGCTTTACTGATCTTACACCCAACTAAAAATATTAAAAGGTGTTCACAGGCCAAACCTTAGCTAATTTTTTTCAAGCCTCTGGGTAAAGACTAATTCAGAGATACTGGCTTATTTCAGTTTACCTTAAATCATAGAATCATAGAATAGTTAGTGTTGGAAAGGACCTTAAGACCATCTAGTTCCAGCCCCACTGCCATGGACAGGGACACCTCACACTAAACCATGTCACCCAAGGCCCTGTCCAACTCAGCCTCAAACAATGCCAGGGATGGAGCATTCCCAACTTCCCTGGGCAACCCATTCCAGTGCCTCACCACCCTTACTGTAAAGAATTTCTTCCTCACATCCAATCTAAACTTCCCGTGTTTAAGTTTGAACCCATTACCCCTTTTCCTATCACTACAGTCCCTAATGACGAGTTCCTACCCAGCATCCCTATAAGCCCCCTTCAGATACTGGAAGGCTGCTATGAGATCTCCATGAAGCCTTTTCTTTTCCAGGCTGAATAGCCCCATCTCTTAATCAATCCTAAACCAAAGCAAGCCATTTATAAGTCAAGATTTTAACTACTTAAATCACCCATTTAAAATTCATATTTTCGATCAAACGGAGGCAGCTGCCCATGTAGGCTAACCCATACGGATCATATAGAGTTTTCTAAAGTCATTTTTCCCTTAAATAGACTTTTTATAGCTGCTGCTGGTGCATATGAATGAATCTTTTTTGAGCTAATAGGTAACATGTAATATATGTATAAGGTTCTGACACCTGTGACTATTTTGAGCTGTCTCTTTCAATGGCCTCTGTGTTCATCCACCCTTTGGTTGTCTTTGAAATACAGTATAAAAGACACTGGTGTGGTCAGGTCTCTTTTTTCCTGTTGTCCAGGGAATCTTTCTTCATTCCTGTTGCATGGCTGTGTTATCTCTGCCTTATTTTCTGAAAAACTCTACAAACAAAATGGCTGTTGAATTCATAGTCAGTCTCATGCTTTGTTATAAATTCATGTCCCTTGATACGAGCTATTCCTTGAAGCATTTTTCTCATAGGCATTTTACTGTCCTTCAGTGCTTCTTGGGTTTTGAGCTATATTTTAAGATGGAACTAATATTGGAATTGAGAATTCCAGTTAGACTAAAAATGTAAATATGTAATGACCACAGTTTGCTTTCAAGTCCTAAACTTAATTGCTGTCTTGCTAGCTCATGTTATTTTCTCCTTTGGTTTGTGTGTTGCTGCCATCATGTCACCTCTTATATTCTTTCATCTTTTTCTATAATACATTGATAAGGGGCAAACTGGGAGGTCTGTAAGTTGGCAAAATTCTCACTAGATTCCTCAGCATCTTATTCTCAGTGACGGCCCTTGGATTTAGCCTATGGGAATTGATGAAAGGCTGAAATTAAAATGTTGTCATTTGCCCTAGAGCTTTTCCCCTAGGCAAAACCCAAGCCAGAAGTTTTATTCCAAAGATTTCTGAATACTACATTTGCAAAGCATGCAGATACAGTACATGGTGAGCATGGTGCCGTGTTCAGCTTGTTATACAGGACCATTTCTTTGTGAGATGCTGTTCAACCCTCCTGACTCCATTAGCTAGAAAATTTGGTTTTGAATTGAATCTTACATAAAATTCTTTAAGTAGGCAACATTTAAAGCACATTCTCCATTAGTCAGGACCACTTATAAGCACCAACAGGAAGTTAGCCTGAATTCCTGGTAAATAACACTGACATCCATTTGAATATCGCATAAAGATCACATGAGCACTGTCTGTCCATATCTTAATGAGTGACTAATCCCACATAGCTTCCTGAGTGCTTGTAGATTGCTCCATCCAAACAATGAGCATTCAATTTATTAGGAGTTTTATATCAGAGGATTAGCTAATAGCTATTCCTGAGTACTTCAAAAGAAAAAGCTGAAGCATAGACTGCTATATAAATAGGATGAATAAAAAGTTATTTACAGCATAGATATTTCCAAACAGAATTCTCAGTTGTGTGTTTTCTCTGAGCTGGAAAGAGCAGGCAGGTCCTATAAAAGCTCTTATAAGCAATTTGGAAGGTTTTTTGGAGGAAGGAAGGAGAAGGTTGGCAATAGTTCATTTTTACTGGTTAGTAGAGGCAGCTTGCTCCTGTTGTTTCACAGTGTGAGATTACGTGCTAGGCCCCCAGAGTGACACAACCCAGATTCATCCTGGCACACTCTGGTGGCATTAAAGAAAGATGTGCATATGGAGGGAAACACATTATATTTTGTCTATGGGGATAAAACATAGCCTTTACCCTAGTTATTCTTATTCTCTAGTATTAGTACTACTGCTGCTTTTCTTTACTTGTGCAGGCATCTTCTCTGCTTTAAAATGCAATTTTTTTACTTTCCTGGACCAAGGAAATCACAACTGCCTGTTCTTGTTCTGTGGAAGTTGACACTGGCAAGCTGCTTATTCTGCAGGCAGGTTAATCTGCTTGATTTATCAAAGACATCAGAGAAAGCAATGTGAGTAATGGTGTGAAGGTATTCCCTCTTCCAGATGGTGAGTTTTTCCAGGAGTTTGAGAGCTCACCACTGAAGGGTTCCCGAACAAAGGTAGGCGTGAACTGGTACAGGAATACTCAAGGTTAGTTATGCTACTAGCTGCTCTCGTGTTCCACCTCCATGTTGAACCCTTCCTTGTGGACTGTTCAGCTCGATAAATAGCACATGTCCCTCCGGAAATGGTCTGACAGATGGATGCTGGGAGATTCTCAGCTCCCCCGGAGGGCCCTGAGTGTCTCCCTGTGTGCAGTGCAAATAATAAACACTGGCACCCAGGAGAAGAGCCTGTCTCCGAACTGCAAGGTCTCCAGCCATGAGACACTCGTTTACAGAGTGTGCTGTTGCACACTTTGTTCCTGTGGAAACTAATATGTGGCAAGGTAGGCAAAGGGCTCTTGATGCCTAATCCTGGTTTTATCCTTATGAAGTGATGGAACACTGCCCATCTGCTTCTCCAGAGAGCTGGGAAGTACAGCTCGTACCAAAGTTGAGAAGAAGCCAGAGGCACTGTTCTTCAGCTGTGCCCACTTCTTTACAGGTGGTGCTTCCTTCAAGTTTAGTCAAATAGGTGGTCAGTAGATAGGTGCATCTTTCTCACCAGTGTCACGAGGGAGACCATTTCCAAGGGTTATCATCATAATTCTGTCATAGCTGTTCCTAGGAAGGAACAGGGAAAGAATTCAGCTGCTGCTACAGCCCCAAGGGCAGGTGAAGTGGGGATGCCTGTGATAATAATTATATTCCTGTGACAGCTGCATGATTTGGCTATGACTGATTGGCTTTCCAGGGAATGCCTGAAGCTCCATAGGGGATTCTATACTTTTTTGCTCCCTGATTCTTTTTGGAATCTTCAGACTGAGATGCAGAGGATTCAGTTGCCAGGGTGCTTTGGGAGGACTAACCGACAGGCTTAAAAACAAATGAATATTTGACATGGGGAGGAAGGGAGGAGAAGAAGAGAAAGAAATTCAGTGTAATACACTATTGGCTTGGGGATCTCAACTCTTGTTCCATAGGACAGAGACAGCCTTCCAATTTGGCATACTAAAAAGCATGTAAGGATGCAGGGAAGAAAGCGAAAGAAGACAGTAACATAGCAGACTGTGAATCAGGATTTTAATTTAGCTTGTTGGAGTGCCCTAGCATTTATCAATAAAGCTATGTCCACCTAACAGTTTCAGTTGAGTGTTGCTTCAGGAAGCCCATATGTACCTTTCCAATACAATGGAAAAGCCTTTAGCTTCTAAGAGAGCCCAGAGCAAATCTCTGCTCTCTTGGGAAGCTGCTTGCCCTCAGAGATCTGGTATCACATGGGCGTAATTTCCAGGGCTGCAGCCTTGATAATACCTAAGAAACTCCAGTGTTTCCCACAGGTAGAAACCAAGGGATCTCTGAGCCCCAAAGTGATTTCATCAGCTTTTGATGAAGCAGTGGCTGCAGTTAAAGAGCACATAGGTGTGCAGTGCCATACAGGAAACAAGAGTGTAATAAAACTTTTTGGTTCTTCTGCTGAACAAGTCTAAATGGCATTGTTCTCTGATTGAAACATGAAAGGCAGCTGTCATGGAGCACCACTGGCAATGCCTGGCGAAGATACTCTGAGATACAAAGCTACAGACAGCTGCAGTACTCTATGAATATACATATTTTTTTCGTGCCACTTCCACATTCTCCTTTAATTAAAAACGAGAATTAACTAGCCCAAAGGTGACAGGACAAAAAATGCACTAATGTTTACTCATGATAAGTATCAGGACAGTATCCTGAGGAGCTGCAGCCCATGACTATATGACCCATGACAAGGTTAAGCCATCCCTGTCACTGCCATGACACCATCAGCTGACCGCCTGACAGATCCACGGTCACTGAGCTCTGTCTGCCTCTGGGCACTAGCACTACAGAGGAGAAAGCTGACACGAGGATGAGTACCACAGACATGACAGAGGCACCCTGGAAGCATGGGGAGTCACAGGCTGCTCAGGATGCCACAGGACTGATGGGGAGCCCTGGGAGAAAAGCGCATGCTGGGAATACCCCAGTTTTAAAAATAGAAAAAGGGAAATGATTGAAATAAATGGGAACTTTGCAGGGTTACTTTTGTGTGACATGGCAGCACACGGCAAGAGAGATTTGTTTCCTGGAGGAGGCCTTTGCCTCACACAGGGTTGAATCCCACTGTAGCCTGAGCAGTGGGGCCAAGCAGCCATAAGCTGCAGGTGAGAGGGGCTGATTAGGAGAGTAGGAGGCATCAGGGATTTCTTTAGATCACTCTATTTTCTCCTCGTTAAACCTATACCTAGTCTGACCTAGTCCTACCTTCTCCCTACACCAATGTGTCACATACTGGAGATCCATGGTTTGACCATGTCAGGAAAGGACGGAAAGTCCTGGGGATGACTGGTTACATCAGGGAAATCCAGAGGGTAGCTAAATTCAGAAGCCTTAAAAATTAAGATGACCATAAAATGCTGCTGTAATACAACTTATGGCCATTTGGGAAGGATCACCCAATCATGGAAGCTGCTGCGGAATGCTTTATAGGTCATAATGAAACAGATGCAATTATTTTGTTTATGCTCATAAATTGCCTTACTTTGTATTAAAGGCAGTAAAGATGATATTTCTCTGATATCTTAAATACTGCAAGAGAAAACTAAATACAAGAAGTTGGATTTTGTTTTTTAACTTTGTAATGGAGGTATATTCTGGAAATAAGTCTTCTAACATCTCTTATGATGAAGTATTCCCCAGTGAGATCTGTACTCACATGGATCTCAGTGGCACAGATGAGGATGCTGCACTCATAATTTAAAGTAAATTAAGCCCAGACTTTTGGCTGCTGGTAAATTGTGAGAATCATGCTTGGTTAGACAAGCTTTGGTCACTGCTGTGCTACAGAATGTATTTCAGCTTCCTTTTGCACATTAAACCTTAATGCTGTCATCAGAAAAGATAATTTGATTGGAAAATTAAAAGTTGGCCGCTTGTTCCTTGCTAGGAAAAGGCATTAAAACTTACGGGATTTGTCCATTTCTTCAGAACAGAAAGAGTAAACTTCAGCACATACTGAAGAGGAAAGAAGTATTCCTGCTACAGAATATTTAGAGTTTTTTGAGTATCCCAGCGCACCTAATAGGAAGGCAAACAAGAAGCAAAATAGAACAATCTGTTGTTATTTAACACAGCAAATACTGTTGAGATACAAATACAGTTTAAGTTTTCTCTGGTAGCTAAGCAACAGAAGAAAATACCACTTATCTGAATTGCTGTTTATCTTACTGGTTTTTAGCTCCGCAGTAGTGATTTTTATTCTTCACACCTCAAACACAGAAAGAGCAACTGTTTATGGCATTACTAAATTGTTTAATGTACTGTTTGATATGGAAGCAAATTAGACATCAGAATAAATGTCTAGGACTGCTACAACTAGCCATTAATGACTTTTGTTCTTCATGCAAATGTTTCAGTAGATTATGTG
This sequence comes from Psilopsiagon aymara, assembly GCA_024733675.1. Lineage (NCBI taxonomy): Eukaryota > Metazoa > Chordata > Aves > Psittaciformes > Psittacidae > Psilopsiagon > Psilopsiagon aymara. The sequence continues at coordinate 39,574 of JANRGW010032617.1, forward strand.
ACATAAGCAAATGTCCTCTACTGACTTTTACAAGGGCATGTAGTAATGGGACAAGGCAGAATGGCTTTAAACTGAAAGAAGGGAGATATAGATTAAAGGAAGAAGTTCTTTCCTGTGGAAGTGGGGAGACACTGGAATAGGCTTCCCAGAGAAGTTGTGCATGCCCCATCCCTGTCAGTGTTCAAGGTCAGGCTGGATGAGGTTTTGAGCAGTCTGGTCTAGTAGGAGGTGTCCCTACACATGGCAGGGAGGCTGGAACTGGATGATCTTTAAGGTTCCTTCCAACCCAAGCCATTCTATGATTCTATGTGACTTAGGCAATTGTAATAAATATGGACTACATGAGGCATGAAATCAGAACATTTTCATTTTTCCAAAGAATGAAACCGGTTTCTCATTCACATGTATCATTCTAAGGGCTTTTCAGACAAAGTACATGGTAGCAATGTAGATTTTGACACTTCTAAAGTGAAGATTTTTTTTTCTAGAGCTGTGTATATTACCATAAGATGAATGATTTCATTAAGGTGAAAATCTTGAGCAAGAAGTGCTTAAGCCGTAGTTAGACTGGACTTGCATATGGCCCTGAGCTTGCATATGCACATACTTGGGCACACTGTCTAAATAAAAAGCAATTGAACATAACTCTTCCTAATCTCCACAATCTCAATTTGTAGCTTAAGATTTGAAATAAATTATGGGGCTGGAAGAAAAGAAGTAAGGGCAAATGGCTGACTCCGGGATCGAAGCCCAGAGGAGCTCAGAAGACTGAAAGATGTTGACTGAGCCAAACTATATTCAGCAAGAACAGTTCAGTCTCACTCACATGGGAACAACACGTCCACCAGTAATCAGGATTTGGTTTCTCTGTTCTACTTATCATTAGCCTCAGCTGTCTGTTCTAAAAAGAATAGTGTCTGCAAAGCATTTCATAGAGAGAAGTAATGAGCATAAGTGACACCCAGCTACTACGAAGTGAACTGGGTAAAATCCCAAGCTCTGTTAAGTCAGTGCCAAAAGCCTTTTCATTTTCAGTGATACCAGCATATTCACCAAAGGCCTTTTATAAAAGAGTGGATAACCAAGTTGTATTTAGGAGCTGGGGAGAAGTTTTTTATACACAGGTTTAGGAGAGAATATCACATTTCTAAGGATAAGGGAGAAAAGAGTGAGGTTTTCTGCACACGAGAAAAGGAAAACTTATCCCCACCATGAGCTTATGAAATCTCACCTGGATTTGAGTCTGCTAAGTAAAAGCTATTCTATGCCTTGCTCCTGCAGGCAGTTATTAGGTTGGTCAGCTGCCAGTTCCTGGGGAATGAACCCTGTTGAGATCATTTACATTCATCCCAGTTAATCAATTAATGTTTGTAAAGCATTTTAAACTTGGAAAGTAGTCCTATAAATATTTGATATTATCGTATAATTACACTACCACATCTCAATTAAATGCACAATTAGGCATGCTTTAATCACGCAACTGAAGTGTCACCAGAAGTATTTCAAATGTAGGTATCAGTCTGTGCTGACCATCCTCATGATAGTATGTAAACCTGAAGCAAAATGAGAATTCTTCATTTTGGAAACCCTGGACAGCCACTGTCTCATTAGAATTAGTGTCTCCTGATATCTAGAAGTACTGTTTTTTCAGAGCTACAAATACAGATAACTTTTTGCTTCTATTTGTCTTGCATCTTCAACACTTGTGGGCAGTGCAAGGACTAGATTGCTTTTCTGTTTGTTTCTTACTTTACTGCCTTCTCTCATTAATATAATGGAAAAAGAATGTCACTTGTCATCTTGTCTCGGATCCATATCCTTCAGGGTTATGCTTTCTCATTTGTCGGTATACTGTGCTATAAAATGTACAGAAATAAGTTAAAATAATTACATGCTGAAGCATTCTTCATTTCCTCCAAAGGGTAGGAAAGACCTTAAGCCTCAAATCACCATATCTATGTTGCCATCTGATTATCAGCAATGTAATTGCTTCCTACTCCATTGTCTTCATTCTGAACTGTGAGCTTGTTTATATCAGCATTGACAACCCAAGCAATGGCCTGTCTTTAAAAAAAAAAAAAATAGGAGCAACTCTATAATAAGATTTGATATTGCTTTTTCATGGTGCATTTTACAGTTCTAACTTTAAAATCTTTTGGAAACTCAGTTACTTCTAAGCTTTTCTTCACAAATATCAGAGCTGTGATATTATGGATTTTTTGGGGGGGTGGACTTTTTTTTTTGTTTTTTACTTTTCTAATAAAATCAGAAACTTTAATAGACTGTCTTGATTTAATAGACAAAGTAGTGGCATTACCAGATGGCAGTAGTGTTACCATACTGACCATTCCTCCTTTTTTAGCTTTCTTCTGGTGCTCTAACTTCTTCACTCCTTGTAATTTCTTTTGATCCCAATTAAATGCTTTTTGGGGAAATGGATAATCAGTTTCTGTATATTTGTAAATCACATCTAGAAGACTGTAGTATGAGGCCTTTGGATGCAATCACAACCAAAATAATAACGTACACATCTGGTGTTTCAGCTTCATAAGCATCAGTTTGCCTTACAGTGAACCTAAGATATTTTCCAGTGCAGAGCTGTTATTATTTCTTCTATATCTTTCTGGAATATCTGTACATAAGAGCCACAACCTAGAGACACAGGAAAATGTGAGTTTCCACCCAAATGATACCAGAAGACCAAAATATAAAATCTCTTCAGGGAAGGAACTACCTCTGACTGTGTCTGTATAGCACATGCTAACAATAGGACTCCAGTGAGGGTGTCTAAGACGCAATTACATAATGCATATATATAAAAGGGAATGTGTCATTACTGCAGTGTTAAGCTATATTTGGAAACCACAACAAGAAAAGCACTTTCTCCTTTTACAAAAAGGATTTTCTCCTTTTTTTTTCTTTTTTTTTTTTTTTTTATTTCTTTCTATTTCACTGGGAAAAAGGTGTCTTTGATATATGAAGCTTTTTATGAGACCATCTTTTTATTTTAATAACTGCTAATTTGCACACCTAGCATCAATTGCCAGTGCAATTAATTGTGGATGTAAATGAGAATGTTTAGCTGTCTAATCACCTGATTGTGCTTATAAATCAGTGACATTAATTATGTGTGTAAATGCTTATTTGGCCAAAATTGATAGGACAGAAAGAAATACCACTCTACCCTGAAATTTAGTCCCCAGTGCATTGAAAGAGAAAGTATCTTCCTCCTCTGCCTCTCGTGTCTAAATTGCAGAGAGCTGAGTAGGCAAAGAGCAATGATTCCCTGGTCCCCAATAACTCACTGCCAGTGTTTCACAGTAAAGTGCAATGGGAGAGGAAATATTTCCATACGGGTTCATTAATCACAACACACTTCCCATGCACAACCACTTTGCAGAGCAGGTAAAGAACGCCAGGGGACCTTGCCTGGCACAGCAATAGGGAAAGTATTTTTTGCACAAATGCTGTAGAACCGAAGTTGCAGATGGCTCCACTGGCAGAGCTAGAGCCTCTTGGCACAACCCCAGGCAGCCAAAGCTACTTTAGGTATTTATAGCAGTGGTTAGTGATATCTCAAAAGGAGGATGCTGAAGATGCTGTGTGCCTGCACTATGTGCAGTATTCCCAGGTACGCTCCTTGAGAGGAAATGTGAGACATGCCAAACAAACCCCACCCAAAAACCGAACTGCAGAAGGGAATCCAAGTCCTACCTGTCCTAATGAGAGGTCAGGAAACAATTATGACTAAGAACCTGAGGGTCCAATCCACCCCATTAGCAGAACTGCACTGCAAAAGTTGCCTTTCCAGCTCAGTGCCTTCTTTCATATCTGAGCAGCAGGCCATTTCACTTCAATAACCCCGAGGACACTGGAAAGCCCCCGTTATCCCATCATACTCTGAGCAATCTAGACCTGCTCAGTGTTTTGCGTGAGAGGTAGGGCTGGTGTCTTGTTTACTGTACCTCTGTGGTCTCTCCTCTGAGTGCTTCATTGCTGCTTCACTCCCACATGGGACTCTCATAAAATTCAAAGCCACCTGGTGTGATTTTAATTTAAATGTGAATTTAATGTGTTTTCCTTTCATATTGCTGTGATGTGCATTGTCAAGAGAAATGCTGCAGGCTCAGAACTGGCCTCTCAGCTGTTTCTCTTTGCTACTCCCTGGATTTTTTTTGATACATATTCCTGAGTAAAGCCGTTGCTCTGTGGTGGCATGTGTATTGGGTACAAGGGTTCAGTGGGTAAAATCGCATCAGTCATTCTTCAGGGGGACAAGTGAGTCTTGAGCTGTTTGCCAGTCAGAGGTCAAATATGTTCTCAGAAGCAGAAGATACCTGCAGAGCTACAGCTAAACAAAAGCAGGATGAAAGGTTGCATGCAGCCTATATAAAAAGAGATTACACAATTCACCATGCTCCACCAGTTATAAAGAGCGCTTTAAGACAAGAACTTATGAAAAGGAGGATAAATACTGAAATGTTTGATCTTAACCAGTTCAATGGCGGGGGGGGGGGGGGGGGGGCAGCTAGGTGATCTTAAGGTCCTTTCCAGCCCTAACCATTCTATGTTTATATATTGCTAGTGGTTAAAATTTGCTACAAATATTCTTATTAGAAAATATAATTTCCCTAGTTAAAAAAACGTGCTTGGTATCATGTCAAAAAGATCATAAAGAAATGCTTTCAGGACAACGATCTGAAAGGCATCAAGGAAAAGAGTTTCGCATCAGTTAGTTCCTCAACAGAGCATCATGTTAGGGTGAAAGACACCCTGATACAAGACAATGTCTTAATCGTCATTTTTTTCATTAGGTGAGCCTCTTTTTTCAGCCAGCCTTAACTAGTTTTGAACTTAAATTGTAGGAGCATGACGGGAGCCTAGACTTCCTGACACCGAATAACAGAGAGCAGATCAGGATAACAGAGCAGATCAAAGGCCACCCAGAGCAGTCGCTGGGCTGTAGCGCAAGTGTGTCATGGGACACAACAGCAAGCTCTGCCAAAGATCATGAAAAGAATCACAGCAGATGGGTAGCTTGGCCATCAGAACACATTCTATGTTTTCTAAAACCACCCATTGTTCCTGCACCCACTGAAACCTATTTAATTTGCTGGAAGCTGTTTTTCAACCCCCAGTCTTGCACAGGCCATTGGAGATGACGCTTGTTTTCTGACCGTTACTTCTCTCATCTGCTGGTTACTCCTGCTAGCAGCAGCAGCTGCCTGTTGGGCTCCTGGCTTCTGCTTCTCACTGCTACTGCTACATGGGAGCTATAGTAGTGACTCACTTCTAATCACCAAGGGAACCCACAATCGCATCTCCGCTTCTCCTAAAATAGGAACTCACAGCTACATGTTCTCTCCTCCTAAAATAAACTATGAGAAAAAGCACTATATATTTGGCAGTATCTGAAACATGATATTCAATGCATTAGGTGGAAAAACAGGACAATGAGCTCAGCCATAGAAGAGCCCTAGGCTAAGAAAACCCCTGGCTTGCAGTGCAGGTGGTCTTCCAAGTCCACATAGAGCCACTCAGAGAAGAGTTCTTTGAAGACACTATTGCAGAATCAGCTTTCCCCCCCCCATTATTTGAAAAACCTGAGGGAGGCCACCTAATCAACACATGCCCTTTATACTTCAAGAACTCAGTTTTCTGAACTGAATACTATTTAATAAGACAATGCTAAGCTTTTTAAGTGTTTTTATGAAGGAAGCTGTCTTCAGTGTAGTTTACTCTCATCACATTGACTATTCTCATTGCAATACAATAATTCTTTTAAATAAATTTTCATTATTTTTAAGTACATCGAAAAAATATTGGTAATTTTCAAGCAGAAGTGTAACCTGTAAAATATCATTCTGCATTTCTATAATGTCTCTCTTTTATTTCTAGGTATTTCCACACAATATACTTGGGCATCCGGAGTCGACAGAGTGGAGAGAATGACAGATGGCGGTTTTATTGGAAAATGGTGTACGAGTATGCAGATGTGAGTATGCTGCATTTGCTAGCCACGTTTCTGGAAAGTGCACCACAACTGGTCCTGCAACTCTGTATTGTTGTACAGACTCGTACACTCCAGGCTCTCCAAGGTAGGCGGTCATTTAATCTATTCGTTTTTTTTCATTTCAGGAAGATGTAATTTCTATAACTACATATTTATCCTTCTTTCAAACTGCTGTGTGCCTTGTACTCCTGGCACAAGAGTAGATCTTGCCTTCTAGCTGCTATTAAGATGTTAACAATGACTCTGTCAAGAAACCTATATTGTTGGGGGTTTAGTTTTTCTTATTGGCCCTGGGTTGTGGGTAGGATTTATAATGGTTTGTTTTCTGTATGTGCTTATAATAGAAGAGCTCTTCTGATTATCCACTGGGCCAATGTGAAAACTGCATCAATCAAACTATTCCTCTCCTGCCTGTGCTTCTTTCTGTGAATGTGCAAAACCCTCCAAACTGCAGTAATGAGGTTCATGTGGTATTATGCAAAAGATAAAACAGCACAGAGGAAAACAGCTGCTCTGGGAAGAAAATGCCAGTGTCTATGGAATACCTGTCCATCAGTTCTCTGCCATGTTTAGCTGAAATAATACAAGTCATCATCTGAGCATTACAACAATATTCATTCCTTCAAAGTCTGAGTTTTCTTCTAAGACTGACACTTTCAGCAAGCATGATTACTTCTTTAGAATGGTGAATGCATGCATATGGCTTGCCATAGGGTTTTGTCAATCAGTGATACAGAATTTCTCCTTCTCTACTGCTTTTTTGATGCTACTTTTGTCTACCTGACAGCTTTCCTTTTGTATTGCACCATTGTTTTGCCTTATGGCTGCACCTGGGCAGAAATTATTAGCAAGGGAATGAGGTGAATGAGAACTTAGGATCCAGAAGCTGACAAAAATGTGAAGGTGCAGAGGAATAGAGGAGGGGTGGAAGAGTGGAGGGAAAGAAGCAGGAAGGAAATGCAGCATTTTTACCATTTGTTTTTAAGAAAAAATTTGAGCTTGCCACTGCATAAGATAAAATGGTGACAGCACCTTCCTCCAAGAAGTTAGAATCTTATGAGTAACATGCAGCGACACTGATCAGGTGAAAAAAGGACTAGGAAAATAGGGGGTAACTGTGTGAAGACCTTCTTCCAGGGCAGTTTCATGAGGGTATATCAGAGGCTTTTCATTTTCTTCCCCTTTGAACTGGTGCCTGGTAACAACGGCTCTGCCTCCTGTGTTTTTTGATCTTGTTTGTTTAGCTCTAAAACTCTGTCACCTTAAGGGGAAAAGAAAACCAAAGTTTCTACTTTAATTAGTTGGGGCTTTGTATAAGGAAGGTTGCCTAAGCACTTCCTACAGCTATTTTTCAAGATGATGCTGCCCCACATCAACCAGTCTAAACTATTATCCTCCAGGAGAAGGTGTCATCACTTCAAGAGGCTTTGTCCCCCCAGAAAAAGAGTCAAGAGAGAGGTTTAAGAGAGGTTCATAGCCAGAATACTGTATGGTCAGCTATAATTTAGCTATCTTCATAAACTATTAATGCAGAAGGCCTCTTGCCCTCATTTTAGTGCGGTAACAGATCTGTTTATGAGAAATGTAGCTGGTGAGTAGGCACTAAGCCTGTGATGTACTCTGCAAGTGGTTAATTAGAGAAAACCTGAAATGCTTCAGTTTAAAAAGCAAAAATAGTTCCTGAAGCCTGCAATCAGCTCTGTGAAATCTATATATCAGAAACCAGAAAGAAATAAGCTGTAATTATGGATTTCAGCTGAGAAGGCTGAAAATATTTACTTATCTGCTCTTCCCCCATTTTATTCCATCATCCAAGGAGAAAAGGCTCCATTTAAAAAAATAACTGTAAGAAAATTAAACAAGGTTGTAACATTTTCTTAAGCAGTAGTACCATTATATTGTCCTGATGAAAGCTAATATGTTTTAATACATAGCCAGCTGTGAAAATCCGTTTTCTGGCCTCACTCCTTTTTTTAAGAAATGGTAAGGATAATGCAACGCTCTATAGGATGGTAGATTTGCTGTGAGGTTTCATAAGGAGAGTGTAATTTCTTTCAGTGGCATCATGCTACAACTGGGTGTTTTAAAAGGCCTGGCCATAAGGTATATGCTTCACCTAGCTGTCCACTCACTGGGCCTGTTATAGAGATTTCTAACAAGGATCAATAAATAGAAAGTTTGATTGATTTTCTTTGTTTAGAGAACGCTACTTGGGTTTTATTACTGTTCTTTTATTTCTCTGTCCAGCAGGACAAAGTTATCATGACAACTGAGAAATGCCATCACTAGTCCACATTCTTAAAGGCACAATTCCATCACAAACCACAAATTTGGCATGGGAAATGAATGATACTAGAAATGTCTTTGTCGATAAGCAGGGCATTTCTAATATCAAGCCATTAATGACCACAGGAAAAGTTGTTAAATATTTTACTTATGAAGTTGTATGTCTTCCATTCCGAATGCACCAAAATAGCATCATTCCCAATAGGAGAATGATGCCAATGTGACTGAAGATTCCCTGGTTTGTAATGGGTGCTGGTGAGGTGTGGCTTATTTATTTTTTCTTATTTCAGACCTTAAGCCCTGCTAATCAAGGTAATAAATAGTTACTAGCATGAACATATGTTATGATCAAGAAAAATATCGCACAATGTGTGCAAATCCTTCCTTTTCAGTCTCCTATACACTGCAGTGAGGGTCACTTTAAAACTCTTTACTTTTAGCCTTCCACACACTACAGTGAGGGTGACTTCAAATGCCCAGAGGATGCGCCACAAGGATCTTTCAGCCCTTGCCTGGGCTACCAAGGCATGAGTTAAAAACCTGCAATGTAAACTTCTGGCAAGGGTTGTGTACCACTGCATACACTGTACGACTGCTGCAGTAAAACACTGCTTATGCAGGAGGCCATAGACAGTCATTATGGAGTGTCAGCTCTCATCTGCATTGGCACCCAGAGAAATCTGGGTACTGACAGAACAGTATCCAAATTGTTATCTGAAAATCTGATTATTCTTGAAGATTTTGTCAAAACTGGTGCCATTAGAGCCAATGATCTTTCTTATTCTGCTTTCAACCAGCAACCATGTCCCTCTCAGTTTGTAAGCAATAAAATGGCTTATGGAGGAAACTAATGATTTCTCAATGGTAGTTCCTCAAAAAGACAAACTTCAGTATGATGCTGAACTAAGCTGAAAGTGTGCTAGCTCTGCTGTTACCTCCACCTTTTCCACCCTGGTAGTTTCTTTGAGTTTGAAGACATATCTACTCTCTAGAAGATAGATGTGCCTTGAAAATCAGTAATTTCTCAGTTTTTTCCTCATGGGAGTCTGTTTGCATCCCTTTCTCTTCATATGCTCTGAGCACAGCGCTTCCACAGCAGCCTCTCTGCTGAGCCAGCAGCACCTCCAAACTGCATTACTTTCTTCTTCTTTTGACTTTTTTTTTTTTGTTTGTTTCTCCTCTCCTTAGTTACTCTCTAGGAAAGTCACATCCTAAGCAGCTTTGGTGGGAGTCACAAGCTCCACCGGTCCTATTCTAGGCGGGAACTATATGAGGCAATGGGGCATGTGTGGGAAGCAATGGCAGAAAATCCACAGAAACTGGTGCTCATCCTGTATCCACCTCTTTGCATAAGGGCATATATGTGGACAGAAGTGTCTGAAGAGGCTGCAGGTGAGCTAGTTCAGCTACTAGAAACAGTCTTAACAGCAATAGCCTGAAGGCCAGGGTGGGCAAACTGAACTCGGTGCCAGCTCACATATGCTTGAAGTTCCTTGTGACCTGGGCCCTTTGTCCTATGCTTTCCATTCTGCTCTGGGGGCTGGGCAACCAGGTCCTGCACTGGATCTACCTCCAAGTCACAGGGAGCTGAAATATCGTAGCTGAAAGTGTTTGGATTATTGGATTACCCAATAAATTCAGAAGGCTGTAAGCAATTCCCTTAAAAATGTCTCCACCCTTAAGCCAATTAGTGAATAAACTGTAGTTTCACAATCTTTGCTATAAAAAACAAACACTTCCACAATACACTGCCATAGACTAAATGTTAGGCATATTTTCTGTAAGTAAGCTTACAGTAAGCTCAGTCTAGAGGCTATTAGACCCTCCTTGATTGTGTCTTTGGACATCCATCATAATAGCCACATCTCACTACATTTGCTCTGCTGGTTCAAGAGGTCCTAGGGCTGACAAAGTGATAGACAGACCTGGATGGGCATGTTGGCTCAGTGGGGTTATTCCACAGTCACTTGAAGCCTACTTAGTTGTTGTCTTCGCCTGAAAATCTTTGACTTATTCATGGAAAGTCCTGCCAGCACCTCACCCAAACTGCATGCTCCTGTCATGTCACTGGCATTCCCATGGCCATACACTGGGTCCCTCAGACACTTATACTCCCCATTACTAGCTTGGTTGAGGCTCAGCAGGATCCAACTGTACTCCCTAGGGCAGCAGGATGTCACACAGCTGGCAGTGCCAGCCCCAGGGAGGTGGGGGGGACATGGCATCAGGGTGGATAGGGAAGGTCAGGGCTGTCCCTTTCTGTCTCACCTCAGTTTGGAATCACACCTGCAGACTGGCAGTAACTCCCTTGGTACTCTCCTTTTACTTCCTTTGATTTTCTGAATTTGTCATTTGATTTTAGAAAGATTTATCATCTTGAAATTATTAAAAACCAACAAGCAAAACCACCTGCTGATGGTCTGATTGAAGAGAGACTCCTATCCGTTAGCATACAGTTACTGTTTTCTTATTCAAGGTCATGGTGTTCTAGCTGCTCCTAGATGAGCAGATTGACAAGATACTCCCTGGATTTACCATGGATTTCATTACTTATGCTGTATTAATTAATACATTGTTTAAATTATAGATTAACTTCTCATTTCTGTTTACTGCATATTATGCTGGCTAGTCAGCACTTGACATTTTTTTCTTCATCAGCCCCTGGGAGGCTTGTCCTGACTTCTCTATACAGTACTATTAATCAAAGTCTTTATCAAAGTTTAATCAAAGTCTAAGCAAAATTTCTATCATATAAAGCTGCAGTTCTCAGTGTAGACTGGCAGTAGTGCAGCAGGCAAATGAGAAATTCAGAACAGTTTATGAATTCATCAAGTCTCATTGAAGTCATCACATAGCACAGGGCTGCTGGATTCTGCCGAAACCGCATTTACACAAAATCTCCCTGTCCAAACATTTTCCCATTTTCTACCAGCTCAGCTGGAAACTCCTACACTGCTCATACGCTGCCAGCACACAAAAGTTCAGAGTGCTGCCAAGCATCACTCTCCAGTCCTTTTACTCCAAACAAATTGCTGTTCCTTTCTGATCTGAACAAGAAGTTCAGTGACTTGCTATCAGTTTATGATGTGGCTGATATGTCCTAACTTTATCTGGCAGAGGAAAATTATGTGTTAGCTTGTTCATTAAAAAATCATCAGCATCAGGAATTCAAGCTCCTTTCATATCAGTGCAATAAACTGAAATTCATTTAAGTCTTTACAGTTCTTTGTGAGGAAAACGCTATGCTTTTACATGGCTTTTCTTTTTTTGTTACATTCACAGCAATTTTGGATTGCTCTGCGAAGCTTTGCCTACGTTTGCGATGGTCTTTAAATAAAAAAATAAAAAGAAAAAGAATTCTGATGTAAAATCTTACACAATTCAGTGTATATTTGTATGAAAATAAGGTGCAGCTCTCGAGTTCTGGGCAAACTTCCACTGCCTTTCTCTGTGTTGTCAAGGTTCTGCACCACTGCAGTCCAGCATCCAGCCTTTTCAGAGAGAAAGCAAACCAAGGCAAGCAATAGTCACAGATTCTGCCTGCACCTTGGCAAAACAGATTTTCAGTGACAAGGATGAACAAATATGATATACAGTGGAGTAAATGTGTCTTCTGCAAATGACATTTAAACTGATCTGTAGTCCCCTTCGCAAACCTTAAAATGTTACCTTGCACTCATTAAGATAGAGCCATCATATTAGCACACCCTTGTTTCTGACAGGACAGGAGAGGACTTCCTGAAGGCAGTCATGTTGTATAATCCATTTCATAACCTAATTACAATCTTAAAACTAGTTATACCCTTTGTATCTGATATACCAGTTGGAAGTTTAATTCTATGACTGATAGAGACCTGCTGCTGCTGTCCTGCCTCTTTAATTTCATCAGCAGTCTGTCCCTATTTATTCTTGTGCCACCCCTGTTTTTACACTTGTTCCCTAAGGAAATTGAGTTTGTGTGATTATTTAGTCCATTTCTGTCCTTCAGTCCTCACTTTTAAGAATATCTGATCCACTGCACTATTTATTTCAATCAAATATGAAGGAACAGCCAACATCTCAACGAAAATTATGTTTCTTTAAATGTTGTGAAAAAAGCAACTGAGTCAGAGGAAGAAAACAATACAAATTAGAGTATCCACTAAAAAGAAAAGCATGCAGACTTAAACTGTTATTCTTTCTGTTAGACACCAGGCACCAGCCAATCCAAGTCTGCATCCTTCCAGAGAAGGCATTGCACTGCTCTCCCCTGCCCAGTGGGACTAGAATGATAGGCAGATGGGACTGGGGAATAGGGGACACTTTGATGGGAAACTACAAATCATTCCTCCTGCAGCTCATCCTCTAATCTCATGAGAGGTTCTGCATTCTCCTGATTATCTTCGTAGACTTTCCCTTCATCAGTTCCAGTCTGAATTCATCTTTGATGAATATGGATGCCCAAGACTGCACAGAGTACTCTAGATGACATTTCTCCAGAGCTCTCATGTTTCTCATGGAAAAATCTCACTAGGTATGATTGTAATTCCCAGGTGACTCAGGCATTGCACTGGTTAATCCTAGTTATTTCATGATCCTTTAAAACACACAAGCTCTTCTGGTGCCGTGTCACTCTGATGAAGCTTCAATTGCATTAAAAAAAAAAAATTGTTAGGAACTAAATGCATGTAATGAAATTTAATCTCATTTCTACTTATCCAGCCTGCAAGGTATTCCTGATTTTTCCACATATTCTCCTTTTCTAAACTGATAATGATGTCTTTCAAAACATTAGTATATCACTTTTCAAAACCAAGGTCATTAAGAGAAATATTCAGACAAGATTAGTTCCAAAGGTAATCAGTACTGAAAAACGTAACAGTAATTATAGAATCATAGAATCATAGAATAGTTAGGGTGGGAAAGGACCTGAAGATCATCCAGTTCCAACCCCCCTGCCATGAGAAGGGACACCTCACACTAAACCATGCCACCCAAGGCTCTGTTCAACCTGGCCTTGAACACTGCCAGGGATGGAGCATT
>JANRGW010032617.1:53377-80163 GCA_024733675.1 Psilopsiagon aymara
GAAGGCAAAAAACCCCCAGGGACCAGTGCCAATCTGCCCTGGGGGAAAATTGCTTCCTGACCCCAGTGCTGGCGATCAGCTATTCCCTGAGCACGTGAGCGAGACCTGCTCCTGCTCCACGGGCTGGTTATGGCTCTAAGGGGACAAGGGGACACTTGCGCTGCCTTTTCGGCTTCCAACAAGGGACTTCCAACAACTGCAAAATGCCATTGGTCTGATGAATCCCCGAAGCAAGAATCCTTCCTCTCCTTTCCTCTCCTTTCCTCTGTCCTGGTGGCAGCGCCGCACTCTGGCAGTGGGACAGGGGAGGGTGCTGGACTTATACTGCCCCAGAGCACTATGACACGGGGGTGACGGGGCCCCTGTAGCCCTGCCCACAGCAGCCCTGCTGCTGCTGCCCCTTTGCCCAGCACCCCTTGGAGAAAAGCCTTGGGTTCAAGGATTCGAAGATTATGGAACTAGATTACTAATTTTTAATAAAGTAATCAACTCCAAAATGCAGTGTTGTTCCGTCATTCTGGAGCAAGACCTTGCTTACGTCAGTTATTACCTTCGAGCTGCCCACTCTAGATATATAGTGTTTATAAATCCTGAGTGAAGCAACTTCTTAAGTGTTTAATTCATTTTTAGGACTTTCAGTCAGAGAGAATGGATAGATGCCTTCAAATGGAATTCAGAGATATGTGCTGCATTTTTTTCCTCTATATATTTTTTAAAAAAGAAATGTAATTAATAAGTGTCTTTCTATTTATTTTCAGCTAATGGAACAAAACGGCCTTTGTGCTGTTTGTCTGCAACATCTCAGCACACACAACCTACGTAGACGAAATTTTCCCTAGTATTTTTCAGAAAATCATTTGAACTTTATAGAATTTCTTGGTAGCGTATTAGTGCCCTTGTTGTTGCACATTCACCTCATGTTCTCTTCTTTGAACATCAAATGTCATCACTGATGTCATGCGTGTTTGACAGAGTAAAAGAAGGAGTTAGCTCAAAACATTATTACAGGCCTAGCTTTTGGATTTCTCTGGAAGAAAAAGAAAGGGCTGCATCTTTTCTGCACCAGTATTTCTCCATGAATCAAGCACATGAAAGTACAAGTTATCTTATTGTCTTAAGGTTCTTTCCAACCCCAACTATACTATGATTCTATTTTATGTTTTACTATGCCTCATATACAATCTGTCTGTGGGAAAATCCTTTTTGCTGCCTATCTTGTGTATTTTGCTCAGACTGCTCAATTATTTGTGTCTCTTTTTAGGACACACATATGGAAAACCTAATATAAATCTGTCACCACTGACAGTATGAATCTGAACATTTTAAAGTTTTTTTCTGTCTCAGCTATCTTAATTTGAATTGGGCTACACAGCATTTCAAACATCAAGAAACTTTCTGGTTTTCTAATTTTCTAATATATAGCAGCATTATTCAGGGGGTTTAATACATTACATTAATACTATGCTATTTCTTCCTACTTTAAAAGAAAATGCAGTTGTACATTGAAACAATAAGAAATATTCCCAGTGTTTTAGTCACACCTTCTGCAGGTGTCTTTGAGTAATCTTCATTCCTAAACAGGATGAGAGATTTCTCTCTGAATAAGATTTGGTGTTAAAGTAGAGCTTCTTGATTTTTTTTTTTCCCTGCTAAATAAATGAAAAGTTAGGAAGAAAATGTATTCTTTTTAAATAAAAAAGATATTTTCAATGAGCAAGGAAAAAAAAAGTCCAAACTATAATCTCTTTCAGAGAATACAGCATAGGTGATTTTTGTCAAATATCCTGCTGAATCAGGTCCTCAGCTGTTCTGAGAATGTTTTCTTAGGGCACAACTGCTTTTCTGTAATTTGCCTGAGATCTATGAAAATTGAAGCATTCTTCTTCAATGTTGCAAATAACAGCAAGGTGGACATAGATCATCCAGTCCTGAAGACTGATATGTGCAGAGCCCCTTTTGTGTGAACTTCTGTCTAAGATATTATGGAAGATGCCCAGGACAGAGAGTCAACAATCTCTCCTTTAATTCTGGCAGTAATGTTGAATAAGTAGTGACTTTTTAATGTTCTTTTGATATCTGGGCATCCTCAGGCCTGCAGGATGAACTCGTGTTATGCCAATACAGTGCCTCATTTGTTCATCATACTTGTCACCAATTCTTTACCAAAAAAACTTTGGATGTATGCCTACTGTTTTTTGATTCTTTTCCTAGCACTATGAAAAACTGCCATCTCTGAGCAAGGGGGACTAGAGAGTAGTACCTGTCAGGTGCTGATAAAAGTCTAGACACAGCTTAGATTTTCTGGTCAAGGCCGTGGCATGTAACAAACTAGTCACCTTCCCAGGTGTTATATTTGAACAGACTGATCATTCATCCTTTGCCACAGTCTACTACTAGTCAGCAGAACCTAGACATGCTAAACTGTGAGTACCAGACTCCACTATTAGCAAGAGAGGTGTATCTGGCCAGTGAATGGAACTACCCATGATGGGGTAGAGTCGGGGTTAGAGACTCTCATCAGGCAGATCCGTCAGCTCTAAAACTGCATACAAAATTCCTACATTCTCATTTCTGTTATTCAGTGACTCAGACTACAAGAAAGGCTTATATCTCAGATGTCTGCCACCTAGATTTCCTATTTTTATTCTTTTTCCTGTAGCTCTAACTCTCTCCCCAGTCTTTATTAATATTCAGGTCCTGACCAGCTTAGGAGGACAGTGTCAAAGGCTCTTCGCCTGTCACAGCCAGCTACCTTTGCCAAAGCAGCCACGGACCAGTGTAATTTCCATCTTTCTCTGCTGGCCAATGAAGTTCCCATGAACATGTCACTCATTATAACTCATCAGATTCAGGTATTCAACAACATAACGTCTCTTGCCATCAGTGTTCTCTTGAGTCTGGGTTGCAGAACACCAAAGATCCCCATCTCCTACCTCTGGAAGTTCTCTAGGTGAGCAGATCCTAGACCATCACTAGAACTAATGTATGATCAATGTGCAATTTCTAATACTTCTTACTGGCATAGTTTGGAGTTCTTTGCTTAATGCCCAGGGAATACCCATATACTGTGGTAGCCCCTGTTATTTCTACCTGTAAAATATCACAAGAAAGTCTCATTTACTGAGTGACATTTGGCTAACTGCATATGCAAAGCTAATCAAAACCATGCTGCTCAGATATACTGCTTCTCACGAAGCTATACAGTATAACCTGAAACAAAATGGCAGTCTTCATCATGCTATCATAGACACTGGATTTCCAGCCTACATGAAGTTACTTGGTGCAGAATTCATACTCAGCCAAAAGAATGAGTCGTTTTGGTGGAGATATCTTCTTATACAGCTAGACCCAGAGCTGACTCTTCAAGCTGCAAAGAGAGGGAGGAGTCATGAGAAGTACCTAAATGGGAAGTGATTCATACTGCCAGGTTAATAACAGTACACATTTGCCTTCTCACTGGATTTAAGGAAAGAATGGAAAAACTTTTACGTGGGAAGAAGTCAGGCTTGATAACAGCTGGTATGGTTGGTAGATGCTGGGTATAAGGTTGTGGTTCAAAAGAAAACTTGAATAACAACTTCGAAAAAAGTTGCCACAGACACCTGAGGGGCTCATGGATCAGCTGTATGGCACAACCTGAGAGGAGCTGTTAGCAGCTGAAATCAGCTGCTCTTTTTCTAGAAGCTGACGACTGGATTACCAGAGCCAGTCAATTGAATTTTTAAGGCAAAATCGCGAAACAAATATGACGCAGGGACCACAGGCTGAAGTTTTACTTATTTTTCCCACATTTCATATGGCAAAAATATAAAATTACAATAACTGTAGCAGGGGCAGCATTAAAGTGTTTTTACAGAACAGTAAAAAATGGATCAAAACCAGTTTGGGCCCCAAAAGTTCTGTATATTTTTGGCACTATCCTTTGCACTATCAAGTGCACACTGAGGGAAAGTCTGTTTAGAAGTCACATATTAAAAATGTTTGCATGAAACAGCATCTGTGTTAGTCTACAAAAGAAAGATCACAATAGATCAGCCTTCTTCAGGAGGACATCTGACCAGGAAATGACACTGCACTGACTGCTTCTTGCTTGCTTTTCACAAAGTAAAACAGGACAGCTGTTCGCAGCTATCTCATGTCTGATTTATGTCCACTCCCAAAACAGCCTTTCCACTTTCCTGGGCGAATGATATTTCATCATGAGTATGCATGCAGATTAGGTATTCTGGGGGACTTTTTTTGGACTCTCTCCAGTATCTCCAACTGGAGATATGCCACTGCATTACTCAATAAGTGTACTGGCTGATTGATTAATTGTAGCTTTGGCTTTAATGACTCATTTGTCTGTGTACTAATTCTTACTCTCTTCTCCTTAGCTTGGTCCCTGACAGTTGTTAATGTTAATCAGTTATTATATGTATTGCCTGACCACCATTCCAAACCTACCTTCCAGGCAACAAATTATTCCCTAATTCATTCACAGCATGATGTATTTTCCATTTGAATCAATGATAGCATGGGGAGGCTATTGATGCGAACAGTATCCTAAAGATGCAACAATTTTATGTTTTCTTCCAATCACCTCTTTTAAAATTCTTTCTAAATTGGATAGCCTTCAGCACCAACTAAGAAAGCCACCTGGACTAAAATAAATGAACACAAACGCCACCAGGTAACTTCTGCTTGAGCCTCTAAGTTGTTGGGTTTCTGCAGCTGAAGGACAGAATTCAGGTTTCACTGGAAACTGTTAGTTTAGTTCACACAGTAGTCCAGTGATCTAGCATGAAGTGTAAACATTCTTGATCTGAACACAGTTCAGAACAGCCTGGCATTGATTTAATGTAATAAAGTTCTGTAAAGCTGATGCGGATGGACACTGGCACTTTAAGAAATGTTGACTCATAGATAGCTGCTTGTTGCAGGAAAAAAAAAAAAAAAAAAAAAGAAAAAAAGTGGTCCTTTATATGGAAATAAGACCTTCATTTGAATATAATAAAATAGTAGTTAAGTCTCATCCACATCAAGTATCACAATATAAAAAATAGCATGGTGATTTGCCACTGTAGCCTTGTATAAGTAACTATCATGGTATTTGACTCAACATAATAACACAAAGCAGCTGCTATTGACATGAATATTTTATCCCAAATCACAACAGGATTTCCAACATGCCCAACTTCCCAGCAGCAGCCATTAGGGAAAGTAACCTATGATTAATTTCAACAGTATGTCAACCTGTGATAAAAGAAAGTGAGCCCCCAAACCTAACAAGCTTATACATTATGAATGAGTATGTGTGTAAAACCTGCTGAGACACATGATTTAAATGAACTGACACATGGGTGTGCCAGCCAACTAGGAATTGCAGTGTAGGAGGTCTTTCTGAGAGCTTGCAGCAAATGTTATTGTAATACTGTTGGGCTGCCTTGGGGGCTTGGAAAAAGCTTAACATATCTTTGCAGACTGAAAACAATGATAAGATGAATGAGGTATAACAGTATCTTAAGAAGGAAATCTTTCTTGTGTTTGTTTCCTAAATCATAAAGGGTGTGATGGGGTTTTTCTGCAGCAAGAAGAAAAAAAGGCTTTCAAGAAATGGGATAAAGAAGTTTTTCTTCAATGCTTACAGCCACAGGAAGTCCTAGTCTGTGTGAGCTGGGTATACTGATTCTGGTATTTCTGACCAAGACTAACTTCAGGAATAAAACATGAAACTGCAGTAAATGAAAATCCATGCATATGGCAAATGCATTAACATTTAGATGCATCACTACAGTTATACGATATACCTGCTTTGCTAAAATGAGCTCAGTAAGTCATAACCTATTTTCTTAGGTTAGTGACCTTTTCTTCAAAAAAGTAAAACATTTTCCTCTGCTCTGTTCTCATTCTGCCTTAACCCTCATTTTTTCCTTGTTTTGTGGTGGCCTGACCATTTGATCAGCAAAGCAAAAGACAACTAGAGGGAGATGGGTAGGTGAGTTCTGATCTCCTCCACTTCCTCACCACCACCCCCAACAGGAATCATTATGATATATAAGGGGAAAAGAGAAACTTGTTCAGCCTACTTTTATTAAAGTGGTTTTGTGCCACTATGGCTTAAAAAGATTTCTTAAAAATCCACAAGTAACATAAAAATTTACAAGACAGAAAGAGTTCTAGCAATGAGAGCTCTGGATTTCTGGACATGCCATGTTTTCCTATACATAGAAGCTGCGTGTCACTGGCCTCATGCCGTGTGCGTATGTGTGATTTTGACTGTTAGAGAATACTACAGAACGACTCAGACTAACCACTGGCTGAGCTATAGCCACACTTCCTATTACCATCAGAATCTTTGTCATCTTGATTGCTTTTAAAAACCAATGATACTGTATTTGGCTAAGCAGAGATACTCCTGAACAAACCTAGGTGCTCTTTCTGTAAGGTTACATTTGTCTTGCTGAGCTGAAATGGAGTTGATATTCTGTCTTGACAGAGAATAGAAACATTCACCTAAGGAACATTTTGAACTTGTTTATCTTTTACCTTTGCGCTTTGGTACAGTTCCAAGACTAGTAATAACTGCATATGTTTTCTGGTTTGATCTTGACCATATACTAGACATTTCAGTATCTGCTACTTTGAGGTAGCATATGAATGATTACTTTTTTGTGTGCTGAATTTAGACAGCTTAATTCATCTTTATCTCTTTATATTTCTTGGGAACATTTCTTTTGAAAGTTTGGCTTTCTTATTATATCTGACCTTAAACTTTTCTGATCATCTTTCTTCTAGAAGAAATTATAGTTTCCATCTGATCAGCTGGACTGAAGAAAATTGCTGTGCCTTTGCAGTTTGAGACAGTAGGGTAGATAAGCCATGTTTATATCTTTTTGATTTAGTGCCTTGGAAAAATAAAACATTTCTGATAAGGTTACTGTCCATAACATTGCATATAATATTCTAGGATCATTAGCAGCCTATTAAGTTTTATCAAATGCCAGATATTCCCAGAAACTGAAATCAGTGCCATAGCTTGTCCCATATTTTAGAAAGAAAAACACGCATCCAGTGATATTATTAATGCTTTGGTTTGATATAAACTTTACTACCAAGCCCATTACTATTAGTTGAATTAAATAATTGTCTTTGACAATTTTAGATATATTTGAAGTCAATATTATATGTTTTATGACTGGTATATTTCTGCCAATGTACAAGTTATCTTATACAAGTCGATGAATTAAGGAAAATTAATGTCACTACCTACATATCACAGCCATAAAACCACACTCCTTGTGTTAGAGAACACTCCTTGCGTTAGAGGAAACTGTGTTATCTGATCTGCTATAATTATACATATCTCTCTCCAGCAATTGCTCAAGAATAATATCTTGTCATTTTTCAGAGTCACTCTTACCATTATGTCATTTTGAATAGTAAGAATTTATCTCAGTCTTCTTTCTCTCACTTCAAAGTATCATAAACATGTTATCCTTCCTACAAACCAATCAGTTAAATGAAGTGCTAGCTGACTTCTCCATTCACTGAGATATTTTCAGTTTTTTTAAGACAGCATCTTGTAGTTCAAGTCCTTTCTTAGCAGGGTGATATATATCATTTTGTGCATGCGGTAAAAGTCCTCTTTCTCATGCCTTTCTTTTTTCTGAGAGTAGTAGTTCAAGGGTTGATTTTTTTAATTTTTTTTTTTTTTTTTTTTTTTTGCGGGGGGTGTTGTTTGGGTTTTGTTTGCTTGTTTTTTGTTGTGGTTTTTTTTTGTGGGGGGCATTTCCTGTTGTGGTGGAGTTCTTTTATGTGTGGTTTTGGTTGGTTTGTTGGGTTCTCTTTGTTTGTTTCTTTGAAATATCAGAATTCCTTGGTATACTCACAGCTTTTCAAACTATCTTTAAACTACCTGTCCAATTATAACCAAAGAGGATGATTTCAATTTGTGCACAGCCAAAAATTATTTCAATTCAAAACTGCAGCAGAATCTGTTCACAAATTTCAGAACTGCACAGATTGGAGTACAAATATAGACAGTGGTTTTATTTTCAGTGTCAAGCAGAAAAAAAGAAGATATCTGAGGATTTCTAACAGACTGAGACAACTAATATATGATTATTGGAAATGCCTAGAAGGAAATTATGTTTCTTATCATTTGGACATCCAGAGGAAGTTGATCTACTTATTTTGGAATTATTTTCCTTCTCATCCCTTACTCATATTTTAAGTGTTTCAAATCACTATGAGAATATGAACACTTATTCTGACTTTCAGTTTGTCATTATCCATTTACTAAAACTAATCTAGAACTACAGAATGCAACACACACATCATTCAAAGAACTGAAACATTTCCCTGGTGCCATTATCTGATTAAGGACATTGGGAGACAGTCAAGAAAAAAACCAGGAAGAATAAAATCAACATCTGAACTTCATGATTGTCTTGGGTTCAGCAGTAGCAGTCATTTTTCTCCTTCTTAGTAGCTAGTGCAGTGCTGTGGTTTTGACTTACAGCCTGGGAACAGCACTGATAACACTGATGTTTTTAGTTGCTGCTCAGTAATGTTTGGTCTGGCCAAGGACTTTCTGAGTCTCATGCTCTGCCAGGGAGGAGGGAAAGCCGGGAGGAAACAGAGTCAGGACACCTGACCCAAACTGACCAAAGAGGTATTCCATACCTCAGCACATCATGCCCACTATATTAAGAGGGGGCAGTTACCTGGAAGGGTTAGATCACTGCTCAGGTCAGGCTGGGTATTGGTCGGTGAGTGGTGAGCAGTTGTATTTTCCTCCCTTGTTATTTCCCTTATCATTATTATTATTGGTGGTAGCAGCAGTGGTTTGTGTTATGCCTTAGCTACTGGACTGTTCTTATCTCAGCCAGTGGGAGTTACATTCTTTTGATTCTCCTCCCCATCTCCTCCGGGAGCAGGGCGGGAGGAAAGGGGGGGTAAGTGAGAGAGCGGCTGCATGGTTCTGGGTTGCCGGCTGGTCTTAAACATCAACAAAAGAAGTTTACTATAATACTCCTGATTTCAGGTTTTGGCTATATAACTCCTGTAATAGAAAAAGGACTAGTTAAAACCTGAAAAGGTCCTTTCTAGTCTTTTTTTCTGTAAGTTTTGCATGAGCTTTTATTAAACCAGAGGAAGAGGAATGATAGCATTTTTTAGCTGTAGAAAGACAGAAAGGTTGAGAAATCCATGTATAGAATTGAAAATATTTCACAACCTTTTCAATAGAAGAGAGATCATGAAGAGAAAAAGTAAGAGAAAGGGGCATGTGGTCTTTAGCAAGGCACCTCACAAGGGAAGCCCAATTTTCTGAGGTATTTCCCTAACATGGAAGTTGAAGTTCCATCTATACTGCTAAATAAAAATCCAGGGATTGATCTTTTGCTGAAAGGCAGAGTGCTGCCAGCTGGCTGTGGTCCACAGTGTTTAGGGCTATCCACCTCTGTAAGAAATTTGTCTTGGAAAGAGCAAGCTGCAGTATTCCACAAAAAGAGCCAGGAAGTGCTGTTAACAATTAGGCAGTAAGGATGCTATGGTCCAGTACTGACCTCAGTCTCTGGCCCTTTTGTAATATGTACAGAGGTATCCAGAGAGATCTTTAGCCTGGCTTTATCCACTGTGAGCCATCTGACTCTCCAGATGAAAGAAAAACATTTTCAGAGAAGATCACTATCAGTGGTATATAACTAGCTCTGGTTTGAGAGTCTGGATCTAATGAACTACATTAATTAGAATAAAAATGAAATTTCTGTATTGTTTTGATTTTAACTTAATCTCAGAAATGTTACTCATGCCCTTCTTGATTTACAATGTTGTTTTTCTGTGTTCTTATTGTTTTCACTCTTACAAAACAGATAATGTTGAGGAACTTGAGCTGACTCCATGCTTAGGTATATATTTGATTTTCAATTCTTCTCTTGAATGTAACAGGAATATTAAGAAATATTAAGGGCTTTGCTGGATTGGGTCCAAGATTAATATTGCTAGATAGATTAAGCTATTTTTAACACAAGCTTTCGTAGTCTTTGTAACTTTGAAAATGAACATCAGCCCCGGGTAAGTAGGCTACAGACATTACACAGTATACCGCAGCAGGAAGGATAAGTTGAAGGTTGTCAGCTCGCCTAAAACTAAACAAAAACAAAAGGCTGCTCCAAAATGCTTGAAATAATAGGACTGTCATGGATCTCAAATCCATTTTAATCCTCTTTGGCAGCATAATACTTTCCTAAAGCCATATAATCAAAGGATGGGGAAGAAAATGATTAGGTTTAACATATAGATTTGAACTTGGACCCCTACGTGTTTCATACATAATTAAACAGATGCACTTTTTTGTACATAGTCTTATATATAAGAAAATACACTATCTATTTGAGACTTTCATTTGGTGATTCAGTAATTTTTCTTTTTTTCTGTGTTTTTTTATTTGTTTGCAAAACACCTTCTTTTACCAGCATTTTCCTTCTGACAAAACAATGCTTCCCATATTTTTCTGAAGAGCTGTGCTCTCTAGTGCTAGCTATGGCAAGTTGATTGTAGGCATATATTACAAAGCTAGATCTTTCAAAAGGAGAATTTTATTTCTCAGTCTTGAAAATTATAGTTTTGGTAAATTTTTATTAAGGGTCACAGATTTTATTATTAAAGGCTTGTGGTCAATCAGGAATAGGGACACAATGCATTAGGTGCTATATAATGCCTTCCCTAACTTTATTGCAGTCCAAATAAACAAGAAAAGAAAGATCAGAAGAAAACAGACAGAAAGAACTGAAGAAAACAGACTGAAAGCTTAGTATTGCGGCAGACAACATATATATATATATATAATTTCAGGAAGGGAAATTGTAGGAAATTATTAGTTAAGTGTTTAAATAAGGTAAAAGGAGGAGGGAATACAAATTAAAGAAGAAAATGGTAGAACAAGAATAAAATAGGTCAGAAAGGGACTGCTGGAGTGAAGCCAAACTTAAGGTACTCTTAGAAGAGGCATCAGGGAGAACTGGACTGAAATACGTCAGCGCAGCACAGTGGATCTGCCCCCACCAGACTGCAGACTTTAAGTTTCTGCTTTATCTGTTAGTGCACTCCTAGATCAAATTGGGAAGGAAATAATTCTTCAGCTTTTCAGCTTTTGAATTGCCTATGTGTGAAATATAAAGACATTCAAATGTCCTTATATTAGAGGGGAAATCATTGAGGTCAGTTCTCCACGATTTAATTAACTTTTTTGTTTAGCCGTTGACAGTTCCAGTACTGAAAAGCATCATACTTGCCTTCAGTTTGCAGACTTGGTTCATTTGCAGAGTTACAGATTAAGGAGTTCATATACACGTTGACATGGTTTCTGCTGTAGTTTATTTTGCCAGTGATCCATGTGAGTGAGGTCTTTGTAAGTGCGAAGTGATATGACCTTTAATAACTTTTGTACACTTTTTAAATGATCTGTTTATGTTGTAATTGTCCATTGTAAAGACAATTTATGATACGTTTTTTTTATCAGAATCTAGAAAATGGTGGTAATAAATTTAATGCAAGAAACATAAAAATTTCCCTTAAATTTTTCTGTGATTTCATTAATGTCATGCCTTAAAAAATAATAAAATCTGCATGAAGTAAAGCTCATTTCAAGACATACAATATAAGAAATATTAAGTATCTGTACTTCTTTTTATAATATTACTTCAAGTCTTGCAAGAATTTGGAAAAGATTGCTTGGTTTTATATCTTTACAATCTAAATCATCATTACCATCAAAGGGAATTTATATTAAATCTTGTTGTACAAACTCGTTGCGATGAATCTGGTAGGAGAAAAATACACAGAGACATGCACGTACAGTTGTGTTACATACAATGTATAAAATATTGGCCATTTTAACTTCTAGTGGGAAACACTTCTGAAGTGAGTTAGATACTTTTTGAAATTGGTCATATTTAACTGAGGACTTCTGAAAACTCTACTCAGTAAAATGTGGACAACAACACACCAATCTAAGTCACAATTCAAAAGAGTAATTAAGTGTCCATACCAAATTTTATGCATAACCCAAATCACGGCTATGCAGACCTATTTTCTAGTGGTAAAGTTGTTATGAATTGGCCATTATGGAAGGCTGTTCAGATCCTTTTCAGCATTCAGAAATGTTGCTTACTGAAATTAAGGGGTTTGTTTGAGTTTATCTCATGTCTTTTCTCACACTTTTGAAAGATGTGATTCTTATATTAATTGGATATATCTATTAAGTGAATACACACCATTTTATTGTTTGCCTTAAAGAACATGATGCTTATATCATCTCTCTGTAATGGTCTTCTTTGGGATTCAAATTATGTAAATTAGTCTCATAAAATAAATGGAAACACTTCCATCTGATGTCGCCAATTTAAGAAATAATAGGGTTTGGTGGATGAAATTGTCCTTACCTGTGTGCATAACCTTGTGGATTTGTGAATCACAAAATCACAGAATAATTTATGTTGGAGGAGACCTCTGGGTGTTATGTAATCCTATCCCCCTCTTGAAACACATGAAGTTGTTCAGAGCTGCATCAAATCTTGATGACCTCTGAGAGGAAGACCCCCAAAGCCTCTCTGAGTACCTTGTGCAGATGTTTGAGCATTGTCATGGTAAAAAGTTTTCCTTTTATAATCTTCCATAATCTTCCTGCTGCAAGATGTATCTATTGTAAAATTTGTCCGTATCTTGTACATTAAATGTGTTGGGAATTGTTCTATAGAGCTCAGGACAGCTGATGTGGTGCAGACCACATTTACAACATTAAACAGTCTTGTCCTGAAGCAGTAGAAGGTTGCATCCAGACTTTGTTGTGAATGGCTCCTAGCTCATGTCAACTCTTGTCTAGCCCTGGGAATAGTTTGGGAGCAAAATAATCGATGTTGCTCTTTCATAGACCCAATTAATTTAATAATATGGACAAGACCTATAATTCTGTGAGAAATAAGAGATTGCAGTATGTAACCAAGATAGGGTGCTGCATCTACTGATAGGTGTATTTAATCCCCATTTAAGTACTGAAAGGTTGCAGTAAGGTCTCTCTGGAGCATTCTATTCTCCAGGCTGAACAATCCCAACTCCTTCAGCTTTTTCAGGGAGGAGGGGTGCTCTGGCCTTCTGATCATTTTTGGAATGCATCCCTCCTCTGGACCCTCTGTTAACAGGTCCATGTCTTTCCCATGCTGAGGATCCCAGAGCTGAAAGCAGCACTTCAGGTAGGGTGTCACAAGAATGGAGAACAGAAGCAGAATAACCTCTCTTAATCTGCTGGCTACACTTCATACAGCCAAGGATACAATTAGCTTTCTGGGCTGGAAGCAAATATCTTCTCTTTTGGGCTCTTCCTTCTCAGCTACTGCTGACTTATCCCTGTATTCTGATCAGATTTTTTCACAGAGACAGGTTTCACAGAGACAGATGTTGCAATTAGACTATGTTTTTAGCGACTGCACAACTTTACCTATACCTCTGCCAGATGCTGTTATGTGTAGATGTATAAAGTTTACAAAACTATCCACATACAATGCTTTCTTCATGATCAGATGTGTGCACCAGATAAGGAACTTGGGAGAAATTTCATGATCTGCTTCTTAGTACTTATAAAAATATTTCTAGTAGATGTAGCTCTTTGAATACAAGGATCACCTGCTGAATGCTCAGGAGCGATACATCCCTACTAGAAGGAAGTGTGGCAGGAGGGCCAGGAGACGTCCTTGGATGGATAAGGAGCTGCTGAGGAAAATTCAAAGGAAAAAGGAGGCTTACAAAAGGTGGAAGCAAGGACAGGTGGCCTGGGAAGAATACAGGAATGTTGTCTGGGAAGCTAGGACCCAGGTTAGGAAAGCTAAGGCCCAGGTTAGGAAAGTTAATTAAAATTGGCTAGGGGTGTTAAGGGTAACAGAAGGGATTTTACAGGTACGTTGCAAATAAAAGACAGGCTAGGGACAACATGGGCCGGCTCCAGAAGCCATCGGGAGGACTGGCTACCCTGGATTTAGAGAAGGCTGAGATTCTTAATGACTTCTTTGCCTCAGTCTTCATCAGCAAATGCTCTGACCACACCACAGGGACAGTCAGAATGAAGACCCTGTGCCCACTGTAGGAGAGGATCTGGTTTGAAACCATCTTAGGAACCTGAATTTATACAAGTTCATGGGACCTGATGAAATCCATTCACGGGTCCTGAAGGAGCTGGCAAATGAAGCTGCTAAGCCACTGTCCATCATATTTGAAAAAATCATGGCAGTCAGGTGAAGTTCTCAGCGACTGGAAAAAGGAAAATACAACCCCTGTTTTCAAGTAGGGGAAAATGGATGAGCCGGGGAACTACAAACAGTCAGTCTCATCTCTGTGCCTGGCAAAATCTAGGAGCTGATTCTCCTGGAAGGCATGCTGAGGCACATGAAAACCAACAAGGTGCTTGGTGACAGCCAGCATGGCTTCAATAAGGGGAAATCCTGCCTGACCAATCTGGTGGCCTTCTGTGATGGAGCTACAGAACTGATGGACAGGGGTAGAGCTGTCGATGTCATCTACCTGGACTTGTGCAAAGCGTTTGACGCTGTCTCACATGACATCCTTGTCTCTAAGTTTGAGAGACATCAATTTGACAGGTGGACCACTCGGTGGATAAAGAACTGGCTGGATGGCAGCACACAAAGGGTTGTGGTCAATGGCTCAATGTCCAGCTGGAGAAAAGTAACGAGTGGTGTCCATCAGGGATAGGTGTTGGGAACGGTCTTGTTTAACATCTTTGTCAGTGACATGGACATTGGGATTTTTCGATCAGGCAGGATGAAGATTGAGGCAAAGAAGTCATTAAGAACCTCAGCCTTCTCCAAATCCAGGGTAGCCAGTTGTCCTGATGGCTTCTGGAGCGGGCCCATGTTGTCCCTAGCATGTCTTTTATTTGCAATGTACCTATAAAATCCCTTCTTGTTACCCTTAATATTCCTTGCCCAGTTGAATTCTAAGTGGGCCTTGGCCTTCCTAATGTAGCCCCTAGCTTCCCAGACAGCATCCATCTTTAGCTAACTTCTCCAGTAGAGTGAACATATTGCACAACTGCACCCTTTTTTTACAGTAAATGATTTACCTAGCCAAGGATTTGAAATATTTGGCTAATAATTGAATTGATTCCCTGTTTAAAATAATTAGCTGTTGATAGAGGTTGAAGAATTATTTTGCAAGAGTTATAGTCCCTAGAATATTACAATTCCCCACCAGATGTAGTTTTGATGCTATGAGATCTGTTTTGACTGGTCTAGCACATCATTTATGGTCAATCAAATTAATGCAACATGTAAACAGGAAATATCTTGTGGGGTTTGATTACCCATTTCAGTTGTATAACAATGGCTATTAGAAGAACTTTATTTGTGTATTTATTACTTTACAATGCAAAGCTCTAAACCAGGAGTAGGTCATGCAAACTCCTTGAAGTGAATTTATTCAATATGTTTAACCTAGTTAAAATTTGTGAAATATCCACATGCAATTATAAATTTGTTCATGATAAAATTGGCTCTTTTAGCTATGAATATACTTTAAAACATGCAGCAACAATTTCCAAGAGAAACAATGAACTGTTTTCCACAGGAAGTTAATTGTAATAATTATTACTCCTCCACTGTATACCTGTCTTGGTGTAAGCCCAGCGGGCAACTCAGAACCGTGCAACTGCTTGCTCACTTAACCCCTTTTTCTTCCCCCCAGCTCCCAGAGGGATGAGGAGGAGAATCGAAAGAATGTAAATCCCAGGCTGAGATAAGAACAGTCCAGTAACTCAGGTGTAACACAAACCACTGCTGCTACCACCAGTAATAATAATGATAAGGGAAATAACAAGGGAGGAAAATACAACTGCTCACCACTCACCGACCAATACCCAGCCTGACCTGAGCAGTGATCTAATCCTTCCGGGTAACAGCCCCCTCTTAATATAGTGGGCATGATGTCCTGAGGTATGGAATATCTCTTTGGTCAGTTTGGGTCAGGTGTCGTCTCTGCTTCCTCCCGGCTTCCCCTCCTCCCTGGCAGAGCTTGAGGCTCAGCACGTCTTTGGTCAGAGTAAACATTACTGAGCGGCAACTAAAAACATCGGTGTTATCAGTGCTGTTCCCAGGCTGTAAGTCAAAACCACAGCACTGCACCAGCTGCTAAGAGGGAGGAAAATGACTGCTACTGCTGAACCCAGGACAATACCTAAAGCATTTGGAATGAAAAGAGAAATCAAAATGAGTGCAAGGTGACTGTTTTCAGTGAAGCTACAACAGTTGGTGCAGTTACTGCACTATAAATATAGTTATTCCACTAGTGTTCTCAAAAATAATGTTGGCAATGCACACACACTCTTTTATACACATATATATCCATGTCTGTATTTGCATTGCTAGTCACATAAAATTTAAAAAAGGCTTATAAGTACGATGGAGGTAAATTGGCTGTTTTCAACAGTGTTGACAAATGCTCTCGTGTGTACTCATATGATAAAAGCTGCATATGGAAGAACAAAAGGTAAAACCTACATTACTCCTTAATAGCTGATTGCAACTGGGCAGCAAACTACATGGATTCACTGAACCCCAGAAAATCCCGTTTTAAAAAATGGAACACAAGATCAGAGATTTCTCCCAAGCAACTTATCAACTTGCACAACAAATATGTAGTAATAAACATGCCAGGATCCCACTGAGGTTTACAAGTTGAGAAGTTGCTATATGTAGTTATGTAGATTGCTTTTTCAAAGTGGCCAATGCATTAAATATGATACATGATCCTATGTGCTTTACCTCAATGGACACATTTTGCGAGAATTTCTATTAAAGCTTCAAACTACTGATCTGGGGGGAAGCCCGTTACTGATTAGGCTGGTTCACAGGGATGTAAAGTGTCTTCAGTGTTTCTTGAATGTGGTAGTTTGCATATACGCTTCACCTAGGCATAAATGGCAGTCCTGGGATTTAATTTGTTGCCTCCTGTGTCCCTCTTATTGGTGCACCAAGGGAGAAATGTCCTACAATTTATTTCAAATTCACATCTGTTTCTCCAGTTGGAGAGAATATTAAGATGTGATGGTGCAGCTGTTGGCCTTTTGCACATACTGTCTCCTTCCTAGGGGACCAAAAATTAATTTTTGCCTTTTACAGAACAAAGTTGCAAATAGTTTTCTTTGGGGGTTAGTTTGCATCAGGCTCTTGAGCACACTTGGTTGAATGTAAAGGCAATTCACAAGAACACTTTTCCGTCCCTATGCAGTGTTCGGTCACTGCTCCCTATCTTAATACCCTAAAGAAGAAAAGCACCACAGGTCAGAGCCACAACCATCCTTTCCCACAACTGTAGGGTAGGCCAGGTTCATTGAAGGGTGGAAGAACAGAAAACAGTTTACATAGTCACCTGCACGTAGAGAACTGTGTATTTATGATGTGAACCTGAACTTCGTTTTGCAAAACATACCGCATTAAAATACTGCTGCAAGCATTCATACATAAACACAGAAAAATGTGCTTAAATATGCCATTTTTTTTGTGTCAAACTCTCTTGTATATGTGCCTGATCTTTTAGTTTTCTTCATTTTCAAATATCTGGTGACTTGAGTGCCTGTGGGATGCTCAGGGAGGCAATTTTCACAATAACTGTAAAACTGAAAACATGAGGCAAAGTCACATTAATGTCTTCATTGAAATGTTTTAAAGCAACAAAATAATACAAAAAACATCGCTTTCTTTCAATTTATTATAATCCACAGTAATATTGTGAAAGATTTATTCTAACAGAGCAGTTTGAAAGTGAAATTTTTCAGTGCTCTTAACACTGTTTTATGATATTCCTTTGTGGTTTAGTGTGCATGCCATGACATTGTTGAAATTAAGAATGAATGATTTCAGCATCCTGAGAGAACTACTGAAGGTTAGTATAAGTAGTTCTATGAGGCATGAAAAATAGTGAGATTTTGGAAAGAAGATGAGAAATCAATATTAAATTTTGCCTCCACAGAAGAATGAGGAGTGTAGTCAGATTATCTAGCAAGAAAGAAAAAGCTTCTTCCTTACATTCTTCTGACTTGATCTAGTCCTGCTGACACAGACTATTAAAACCTTGTTTATGTTTTAGACACTTTTTAAAAGAGCACTTTGGGTCTTTATAGTGTTTGTAGAACATTCTTTGTAGTTAAAATTACATGCTGAGACTGCAGGCTGCTGATCTAATATATTGTTGCACTGATTAAGTTGATTAAAAGCTTCATTTCTGACAAGGAAATTGTAGAGGCTGAGATCTGTTATTGTGCATTTCAGTAATTCAGCTCACGTCTTGTCCCATCTAATAATCACTTCTTTGCCTCCCTGTTTAGGAATCATCTCAGCAGCAGGTACGTTTTCAAAGAGCATATTAGCTTCACATCTGAATTACATGAGTCACAGTGCATTGGCATTACAAAAGCCTTATTCAGGGTAATGGCTTATTCAGTGAAGCACTTGAAATACATTCATTTTTTTAATTTATTTTTCCCCCCGTCTTTTCTATCTTGCTATACTGTGAACAAAGAAAGGGATCCTTGATTTTTAGATTAGAAAATAAGAGATTGTTTTTACTATAGCTATAAGAGATTGTTTTTACTATAGGAGAGATCATATTGCAGAAGCATTTTATGTCCTACTCAGAACAACATACGCTTGCTTACTCATGTAACAGTGCAGTGCATGAAAAACTTCCTAGAAATCAGTGCAGATATATCTGGGTGATAAAGAAGAGGATTCAGCAACTTAAATCAGCTACAGAAGAGGTATTTTGCAATAAAAATAGAAAAAAGATGAAGTTTCAAAAAAAAAAACAAAAAACCCCACCCAAAAAAACCCAAACAACTCAAAAAACCAAAAAATCCTGAGGAAATCTAAATCGCTTTAAATAAATGCAGACTCCTACAGACAAATATGTAGACTTCTAATGGCTGTCCAAATTAAAAAGTATTCACAGCTTGCCAACAGGGGAGACTGAAGACAGTCCAGAACTGTGAGCTGGCTGATAGCACTACACTGATATGGGTAATCAGTGCCAGCCACAGACTGCACTTCTGCACTGTGTATTCCTTGACACTGGCATTACACATCTTTGGTGGTAAAAGCAGACCTGTTTAGCCAGAGATCAGTACTTGGCCCAGTGACTCTGCTAAGTGAAGAATACACTGCTTGCTTACTTTACAGCATGAAAGGTAAGAAGATAAATTGTGTCTACCTGGTTCAGACTGAAGCTCCCAAATTCAGTACCCCAAATTGCTGATTCTGCACAATGAAACATACAATGAAGCTTCTGACTATCAGAAGTTTAAAAACTTTTGGAGCAGAAGTGACATTCTGCTCACTCCATCTGGATGCCAGTGATGACGGTTATATTTGAATTTTACTTTTTGAAAGCATTTACAACATAGGTCACGTAGCATCCTTGGTCAGTGATTTCAGTAACTGAATTATGTTCCATTTGAAACCTGTCTTTTCACTTAGAGATGTATTTTTCTTTTATTGTGAGGTCTGATAATAGATCATTTCACTTTTTACTTTCTTCCTACTATCCATTATGTCAGAGAGCTTTGGCTGTCTCCATGCTTTATGCTGATAAAATATCCTAGGTACAACAGTTTCCAAAACTGCTCTAAAAATAGTAGCAGCAGACAGAGAAATTAACACAGGTGTAAAGACAAATTAAACGTTGATATCTTTCCTCTTGCAAACAGGAATCTAAAAGGAGAAGTGTACAGAAAAATTCCAGGTAACCCCTATTGATTCTCAACCCTTCTTTTCCCATAATCCACAGATTTTCTTCACCAAGTGTCTCCTCAGGAGCAAGACATGTCATTTTAGCAAATATATTAATTTCTTCAATTTGTGCTATTGCACACCTATGAAAATACATTTATTATTTCACTAAGGAGACTCAAAGAAGAGCTAGCAGCGTGTTTAAGAAACAATTAGAAATTCTCTTCTTCTGTAGCTAATTAACCCTCCTCTGCCTTTTTCCATGTTTTGTATTGTCACTTGTCAGTCTACTTTCAAATGGCAAAATTTACAGAAAATGTAGGCATGACAGATTGAAGGCCTGAAGGTTTGTTTTAAGTTTCTCACCAGAAGTCTGGTACAACAGCAAATTTTAAGAAGAGCAGAGGCTTATATTTGACCATAACATTATTTAAGATTATGGGGTTTATTTTTTTCAGTTTCACCCAATCTCATTTTTCTTAAAACAGAAACTTCAAAGTTTGTTTTTCATATTCTCTCTGAATTCCTTTTGATTGCTGGGAGGAATTCCCACAGCTTAATTTTACACACTTAACTTTGGCTTTCCCTTGCTTCCAGATACAATGATTCAGGGGAGGAGTATACTTGGAATAGTATACCTTTTTTCAGGGTCTGTTTATGGATACTGGTAAGACTGACTTCCTGATTTAGACCATCAATCAGTTTCCTAAAGGCTGGTGATGCAAATATCCCTTTCCACAAAGGAAAAGCTTTCTAAACAAGTGCACATTTTCTCTTGTGACTTGCACTTGGACACCCACTGGGTAATGGGTCTTGGATTTAGGCATGAGATATGTGTATGTGTGTTTGGTTCACTGTGCCTTGTTTTCTATTTTGCTGATGTGCAGCTATTGTTGTACCCTATAATTTTGAAATCAGGACCCAAAAGAAAGGATTTCTGTAGCTCCTACCTGCTCATCTCATTCCTTTCAGTTTGAGTCCTTGCCGTTTTAAACCGATCTTGGTCAATGCAGAATACTGCTTTGACTTGGGATCTTGGTGATTGTTGATGCTTATAGAATGGTGAATATAATTTAACAAGTTTATATTCAGCTGGTCCTGGAAACATGGGAAACAACCACAGATGTGTGGAAAAATGAGTGCAAAGATGAAATAGAGCAGTAAATTGTGCATGACATTCCTCTGAAATGGTCTGGCTTTCTGAGACCATTTCTGAGGTCGACCAATTGGAAGTAATTGTTGGGACTGTATATGACAGAGCTGGGGAAGAATATGAGGAAATTCACATGAAGAAATAACATTCCAAGAATTCTCTGGAGCTGAAATGACATATTGTTGCAGCAGTACTTGAATATGTCATTATTAATAAGCCAAATGACCTGGACACCTACTAATCAGTTTGCAGTTGCTGGATGAGCTTCTGGAACTATTCTTAAAAAGATGTGATTCTTACCAAGAAGGGGCTGAGACCCCTGGTTCATAGTTTGCAAAGATATCAAAAGATATCATATTTTTGGTCACTGAAGGGATCTATGTACATTTTCTTTACCTATTAATTTCTCAGCAGAACTCAAAGGCTAAAGAGAATTGCTTTATATTTGTCATTATTGAGGTAGAGCACTATGAAAGGTTCCAAGAAAACATTCAGACTATACATAAGGAGGAAATTTTTTTATGAGTGTGGTGAGACACTGGAATGGGTTCCTCAGAGGGGTGGTAGATGCTCCATGCCTGGAAACTTTCAACGTCAGGTTGAGCAATGCTCTGAGAAACCTAATGTATCCAAAGATGTCCTTACTCACTGCATGGGTGTGTGTGGAGAAATTACCTTTAAATGCCCCTCCAAACCCAAACTGTTCTAGTTTCTATAATTCTATGATTATTTCCAGTGAGAAACTGAATTATACTAGTAGAAGCACTATGAGCAATAATTTATACTGTGATCTCTCTTCCGACTCTGAAAGATGCAGTCAATTTTCTGATTCTTGGCTAAAGAGCTCCATAACACAGTAACATGTTCAATCTATTTATCACATAGCTATCTCCGAAAGCTTTTGGTGGATTTCTGATGGAGGATCATCAATCTATACTCAGGTCAGAAGACCATCTCTGAGGTCATTAGGTCTGGCCTTGCTTGTGAATTGAATAATTTCCAGAATGCATATACTCATGATTTGCACTGATCAGCTAAGTAGCAAGTCTTAGTATAAGGACAGCCATACACAGAAAGCCAGGAGATGCAAAATAATATTTAAAAAGCGAAAACCACGACTGTGAGTCGTGCTAAGCTAAACTTTAAGAAAAAAAAAAAAAAAAAAAAAAGCTTTACTAATTTTTTTATTTATAAAATGCCTGTTAATTAGCAACCAGTTAATCTGAACACAGTGTATAATGTAGTGTAGTAGAATTCTTCTAGAATAAGCTGATTGTATGAAGTTTTTTGCCATGTGGGTTCAAAGAAATAAAGAGAAAAATGTGAGAAAATAATAAATGATAATAAGTGTTTTCAAAGTTTAATTTAAGGGTAAATATGATGTATGGTGCTGAGCCAAAATGTACATGATTGGGAAGCTATTATTCAGTGGCCAAGTGCTGCTTACATTTTGCTTAGAATAGTGTTAGAAAAAAGTTGTTTTCTTTTTCATGATACAGGCTAAAGATCAATATTTTTTGATCTCGTATATGTCAAAGTTCATACAGAATGCATAAGAGTAAATTATAACCCAAAAAAAAGAACAGCTAGTATATGTAAATCTTAACTAAAACTATCATGGTAAAGGATGAAATATAGAAAGATATGCTTTATACTGGTTCTCTTATTCATGACTTGGCATTTTGCTTGCAGCAAACATAATCACTAATGAGATTTAGCTGTAACTGAATAAAATGCTAACTTTTCAAGAGTTCATAAGCACTACTGAAAGGTTGAGGCTTGACTATAGGCTAGGTATGAATGACTTGAGGAATATAATTGACTATGAGGAATATTATATACTGAGGTTTTGCATGTGTGTGTACGTAGAATCATAAAATTATAAAATGGTTAGAGTTGGAAAGGACCTCAGGATCATCTAGGTTAGATTTGGAAAGGACCTCAGGATCATCTAGTTCCAACTTCCCTACCACAGATAGGGACATCTCGCACTAGACCACATCACCCAAAGCTCTGTCCAACCTGGCTTTGAACACTGCCAGGGATGGAACATATACTACTTCTTTTGGCAACCTGTTCCAATGCCTCACCGCTCTTACAATTAAGAACTTCTTCCTTATATCTAACTTGAACTTCCCCTGTTGAAGTTTAAACCCATTACCCCTTGTCCCGTCACTACAGTCCCTGATGAAGAGTCCCTCTCCAGCAACCTAAAATCTCTCACAAAACATGAAATTTTTGAGTTGCCTATCCAGAGCAAACCCTGAATGCACAGGCATTGTCTGGAACGTAGTTAGTTGCCAGAAGGCTAGAAATGTTCCAGAAAGCTAACCCTAAGGCAGGATAATAGGTAGCATCTTAGAATTCTTCTAGAGTAAGCTGATTGTATGAAGTTTGTTGTTGTCTGACTTCAAGAATTTAAACTTGTGTAGAGATTGATTCTGTAGAGATTCTCTCTTCAGAAAAAGCTCTCGCTTTATGTGATTTATTCCTTTGACTTTGTTTCTATCTTAGCCTGATCCTGCAAACACAGCATAGTGAGAAAAAAAAAAGTGAATCCAGACTTGCAGTGGGTTCAGATTTCCTACATTTTTTTCTTTGCTAAATTTATGCCATTTTTCATTTTTGTAGCTTATCCTTATGTTTTATGTCGCAACTCATTTATAAAAATCCCTTTCAGTTAAACATCAAAAGGCACTTTAGGCTAAAGAATGTGTGTTTAGTGGATTGTGTATTTAGATCCAACTGCAGTTACTGGGAAGCTCATGATTCAAAATAACAGCATAATCTTCTGCTTGGTTTGTGGACTGCTCTTGTGTCTGTTTTGACAATGAGATGCTGATTCGCAGCCTCAAGACAGACTGTGATGTTGTACCCTACTAAAGGACGAGTAGCTGTTGGTTAGTTCTCCCAGCAGCAGAACGGTATTGAATGGGTGGGACCTGGGACAAGGACTATGGTACAGCATTGGGTAGATAATTCTGCGCAGGACTGTAAATGTTTAAACTTAAGAGACATTTGCATTTCCACAAGTCAAAACTTCAATTGCAATGGTTATGATGGAAATACCAAGTGTGTATTTAGAAAGCTTATTCTTATCCCTCACATTTAGCAATTCAGAACAGTTTGGAGCCAGGCTGTTTTAATACCTGGGATCAGTATAAATAGCTGATGCTGGAAGGGAATGATGTCTCAGTTGATCAGTGCTTTTATTTTATTTAGCTTAGTTTTGCATCTTGCAATATCTCATTCAAAGTGCAAGTCAGACGCAATTTCTTCAGGTATATTCCTACTCCTGACAGCTGGGAAGAAAGAAGCAAGATCTCTGTGGTAGCCAGAGTAGTAATTGGTAAAGTTTCCCTCAGTTGTTATGCTCCCACTTCTAAAAGGTAGGAGGGGAGGCTTTTATTAATCAGACATATTGGAATAAATGAAAGAAAAGGAAGGCAGAATAAATGATCCACAGGGAAAAAGGAAAAAAAGAATTTGTGAAATGTTTTCAGAAACTGTCTGACTCAGAATTATTTGGAGATAGAGTTCAGGGTGCAGCGAATCATCTTTTCTAAGCTTCTAAGAAGCACACAGAGCTCTCAGAGGAAAATAAGTTACAAAGCTGGGAAATGGCAGTAACAATACATTAGCCTGTTTTTCCTCTCTCACTCCTACTTTCTCCCTGTTTCAAATGATGTAAAGTGAGCTGTGTTTAGCCTGGTGACCCGGTGGGTGATTTCCCTGAAGAGAAAGTAAACTACAATATTTAAATGTAATGTCTGATGTAAGCTTGAGCCAAGCCTCACCTTTTTATGGCTGGAAAAGAAGGAAACACAAGAGACCAATGATTTCACTTTAACAGTTGTCCTAACAGCCAGATTGGCTGCTGTCAGAGTGCGCCTGAGACAGGCCTCAACATTTTCTCGGCGTAAAGGAAGAAATCACAGGAGACATTCTTTTTCCCCTGTCATAACCAGGTGTTTGTTACTTGATCTTGGAAGTGAATAGAACTGTGTATTCTCTTTTTTATTCCCCTCTTGCATGCACTTAGTGTTTGTTTTCTTTCCATGGAACTATGTCCTTTAAGTTTTATTCTGGTGTCCGCTGAAAGCTAGAAGAGAGTAAAAAGGCTTTTAGCTGAATAGTATCTATACTGAGCAAGTTGTAGTTTTGTACTGCACAAAAAATTAACTGCCAGCAGTCCTCAGTATACATGTGAATTATGAAAAATAAAGAGAAGTATTTAGAAAGGTAGGGCTTGAGATCCATCTTGTGTAGTATTTTGTCTCTGGGAGTGGTCAGGAGCTAATTAAAGTAGTGTTTTTACAGAAAATTTAAATGTGTGATTCTCTGTTCTGTTGGTAAGATCACATCAATTTTGACAGAGGAAATACATGGCATCTGTTAATAAGGAAGCAGATGGAGCTTTATGGAGGAAACTAAAATAAAATGTCTTTGCTTTTGTTTGTGTAAAGTAATTCATGGCTAATTGCAAGCAGATAGAAATACTAGTTAACATCCTAAACTGCTGTAAATATTACAGCTCCATTGCTATCAGTAAGGTTATTCTGAGCAACATACGCTAACAGTGTGATTCATTATGAGAAAGCTCTATTGCAATATCAGAAATTCCAGTTGAGAGCTAACTTTTCTTCACTTTTTCCTTCTTTTGAAGTCTATTTTAGTGTCCTTTTCTCTCTCAATTCAAAAAATTATACCTCATTTTAATTTATAAAGCAAGCTAAACAGAAGCTTAATCTCAGTCTGCACCCTTTGTAGCCACTTCAGAGTAAATGTGAAAGGTTTTCACTTGTATTCAGTGTCATTTGGTATTCATTTCACCCAGGTATAAATGACAAAAAGACATATAAAAGAAGTACAAAGCCCAGTAAAAAAAAAAAAAAGAAGGAAAGTAGGGACTGTTTCTGTTCATGTTTTTTTGATGGCAGTAGGTTCATTGCGAAAAATAGATGTCTTTTGTGAAATAGACGGGTTCAGTGCTATATCAGAATGCTGTCTGTACAGGACTGTTTACAACAGATGACCAAAAGGGGCATATCACTTTATCAACCTTGCATGAAAATGTCAGTGCTAAACACATGTAAATTAGTATATGCTTCCATTCAAATTATGCATCTAAGAGTCCAACCGGCTTCAAAATCCAAAGCATCAAATTTGTTCACACTTAAAGATCAAGTGGCTTAGTGCCACTTTAATGAGCCTTTTAATTGTATTTATGTTGCATCTGACTTTAAAGATACTTTCTAGCAGTGCCATACACAAAAACTCCACCTAAGTACAAAATACAAATGTTCATGTAAATGAGATACAAAGTTAACTTTTGATGTCTTGGTGTCTTAAGCACATTATGGTTTATCTCAAGGCTGAAGACTTCTAGTTAAACAATCTATTTATCTTTGTCAGCTTTCAAACTATGACTTTTTATTGCCTTTTGCACTGTGTACTAAGCATATCAGATATGTCACCACATGCTAACATGAAGAATTGGTTATTTCAGACCTGTTAAGATACGAATACTTTGGCAAAGGAAGAGAGAATATTGCTAGTAAAAAACTCAGCAAATATGAAAAACATTTTTCATAAGTTCTGAAGAAAAGTTAATTAACAAATTCTATGGGAGTAAATAGTAAAAAAAAAAAAGATGCTGCTCTAACATGAAGACAGCCGACTGAATAAAGGCAATCATATGTGCATTCCAGAGGAGAAATAAAGGAATATTTTTTTTCACTCAGAAAACACCTCTGAGTCTGATACTATAACTCTGGTAATATCTTTGTCGTGGTTTAAACCATAAATCAGCCACGCAGTTTGTTCACTCACCTCCCTTTTTTTTCTTCCCTCTGCTCCTG
>JANRGW010032621.1:0-15045 GCA_024733675.1 Psilopsiagon aymara
GGGAGGGGGGGGGGGGGGGGGGGGGGGGGGGAGTTAAACAAGGGAAAAAAGCACAATCTTTCCATTATGAAAAGTAAAGCAGAATGTACTTCAGAGGCACAAAACCCCCATGATCTTTCAAATTATACCAGGAAATTAAACTGAAATTTGCTGTGTCTTGAAGTAAGTGCCTCCAGCAGCAAACCTCTGTGCTGTAGAAATAACCTGAAATGGTCCCAACATGTCTACAAAATTTCAGGTTTTATTGGACTTTCTACTAAATCACTTTTCTTAGTGATGAGCTAAAAAATTATCACAGTATGACTGAGAGGCAAATGTTACTTTGGTACTGCTAGAGAGTGCTAGAATTTGATGTGGTTACTGTACTAAAAGTAGCCTCCATTTTTAACTATAGTGCAAGTATCTGAAAAATGAAGAAGTAAGACTCAGCAAACACAGAAAAATGCATTTACATGTTGCTGTATGAAAGGTTCAGTATGGCTGCAGCCACCTATTCCAACTGAAGCTTTACACAGGTAAAGTTGACACTCATGTGACTGAAAAGAATGAAATCCTCCTACTCATTATGCCCTTGAATTTTACATACTTAAAGCTTAGCGTTTGGGTTGGTTTCTAATTAGTTTTCTGAAGCATTATAAAAAGCTGCTTGTAAGTTCAAAGTAAAATTTCATTTTACCTTCCCTCTCTCTCTCATGCACTCTTTATTTTTTTTTTTTTTTATTTTCCTTTGCTAAAAAAATAAAGGAGCTTTTCTAAAAAATCCAGGATACAAGTACCATTGTAAAGGAGCAGGAGGGGAAGGAGGATGGACATCCATTTCTGTTCAATACCCCAGTCTCTCATGGAGAATTTCCGCAGCGAATGTGCAAACAGACACTATAAAACAACAAATTTGTAAGGAAGGAATACAGTCTTAGTGGTTTAACCAGAGTAAAGAGGTAACACAGCACATTGCAAAAGCCACTTCACTTTGCCACTGAGAACACTGTAAACCAGAAGCTACATCCATCTTCTGCTTCAAGTTTTGTGGCTTACCCACTGCAAATTACTTAACCTTTCCAGCAAACTGAGATGGAAACCAGCCAGTACTGTGCAAAGCAACAGTGTGTGAAAAAAAGTTGCCTGATTACTGGTCACACAGTACCAACAATTTCCACTTAAACTGACTTTTTAAAAGCAGCAGATTCCACATCACATTCACAGTTACCTGCTGAG
Organism: Psilopsiagon aymara; assembly: GCA_024733675.1. NCBI lineage: Eukaryota > Metazoa > Chordata > Aves > Psittaciformes > Psittacidae > Psilopsiagon > Psilopsiagon aymara. The sequence continues at coordinate 1,216 of JANRGW010032621.1, forward strand.
GGACATCACCTATGTGAGGAAAATGTGATGTAAGCTTTCACTGCTTCAGTGTCCTTACTCCAAAAATTCTGCATTTTAGATGTTATGGGTTGTGGGTTTTTTTCCACAAACGCTTCTTTTCCAGGGCCAAGCTGGGCTGAAGGGGAGAGACAATCTAAATCATAGCATAATTTAGGTTTTAAGGGACCTCTGGAGGTAATCTGGCCTATCCTCACACTCAAGGCAGTTACAACTTTCAAGTTGGATCAAGGTTACATTCAACTGAGTTTTGCTCATTTTCAGAAATAGAGAGCCCACACTCTGGGCCTGCCCGTACTGCAATAAAATATTATTTTTTAGCATCTAATCACAGTTTCCTTTGTTTAAGCAAAATTCTGTTAAATTCAAAATCAGAGTTTAGAAAAAAAAGTTTTCCCATTTATCCTATTTTCTTAGTGTCTCTTCAATACCACTTCAATAAAAGCAGCAACTATGTATGTGTTGTAGAAGCATATTTTACACGCATTCAGTGGCATCTCAAGTCTGCTGCCTGGGGTTAAGTTACCAAACACAGCACTACAAAGCAGTGTTATCAGCTACCTACATAATATACTCTAGAAAAACTGAAATAAAATCTTACCGTGACCATGAAAGTAAGAACTACAAAGACAAATCGGAACCATATTTCCACTTGTGAAAAAGTTGGACTGTAGGTCTTCCACTACAAGAAAACAGAATAGCCCAATGAATGCTGTTTTGACAGTATATACAACATCAATAATTAGCATTCTGCAGATACTCAAACGTTCTCTGGCTTTTCAAAATTGAAAGGTATAACCAAGTTCCACCATATCACCATGGAAAGACAAAGATAAATTCATGCCATAAGACTATCTGATGAAAAGATAACCAAAGCAGCTAATATCCTTGCTTCTCTTTTACCCTGCCACCTCATAACAAAGTGTGCTGTCACACGTTAAAGCACTTTACAGGACAAAAAGGGCACTGTTCATTGATTTTAATTACACTTCCGTTAGAAGTTCAAATGACAATAATTGAGTAAATCCAGTATGTTCTTCTTTATTCCCAAGGTCAGATGCATAAATGGATGATGAAGAGGTTGATGGTACAGGCATGCTTTCTGTAATAGGTTTGTTTTCATAAAGCTTATTCTCGTAATTCAGAAATGGAAAAAAGAAATTAAAGTAATGGAAGAATATCTGACCTAACCAGAAATAAACTTTTTTCATAGGCTAAGGAGGAAAAGCTCCTTCTCTTCTAATCATTACAAGGGCACAAACACTAATTATAACGTCAGTTTGCATAAACTCTGCTCTGTTGATACTTTATCTCACACCAGGCACGCTTTCCTTTGGAAGCCAATTTTGAAATGTAAACACCTGGGTATGAGCCTAAACAATAGGCTCTGCCTTTCAATGTATTATGTCTGTCCATCTCTGTCTTTTCAAATCACAAATGTAGAATGAAAATTACATATAGAGAATCCATTATACAGAAGGCGAACTATGATTTCAACTGAGCTCACCATAAACCATTATAATAATAAAATAAACTGACAATTTTAGTTCCTACAGGAAAGCAGAGCTTTGGGTTTGTTTTTCGGGGTTTGTGCACAAGTTTGCCTTAGAGGTGGCCTGCAAAGCAAGGTAATAAACCATACAATTTGTCCTGTTTGAAATCTGCAATTAAGCAAAGGGTTTGTGAGTTTGGTTTGTTTCTCCTTAGAGCTTATTTTTAATTATGTGCTTTATGTGCTGGAAGTATTACAAATATTTTTATTCAGGAAGTTCATTTAGTATATGAAAACCACTTTTGCTTTACAGTAAGATTTTTTGCTTGCTACCTGCTCTGACAAATGTTGCATACAGGTAGATTACACCATAGTAACCTGCATTATAAATTGGGATTAATTCCACTATCTCCCAATATAAATGTTTCCAAACTTCTTTCTGAAGCTAGCCAGCACACACTGATGATGTACCTGTTTTAGAAGCAATCTTTATCGCTACTGAGCTAGTTATTTCACTAGGGATTATTTCAGTGAATTATTTTAATAGTCTGCTTATTTTAGCTACATAAACATTTTTCTCTTCCTCATAAGCACAGCCAAAAAAAAAAACCCCAAAAAACTCTTCATGTCTCTTTGGATTTGTTAAATACTTCTAGCCCACACTTTTGTAAAGGCTGGAAAACGTTGCTAATTCAAATGCACCTTTCCTAGAGGAAATGCTGAAAAAGATACCACGCTTTAGAGAGCCAACATCTTTATAAGCAAATGCAGAAAACTGGATGTTCCAGCCTAGCCTGCCTAATGTTAAAAATATCCCCCAGGAATCAGACTAAATTTATCTCCTCCAGAAAACAGCATTAACAGTTCTGGAAGAAAAATCTTTCCTTATAAAAGAATTGGGCTAGACCCTTATTAACTGCAAACACTGTAACAGTTCAGACATTAAAATGAATTGTGATGCATCTTTATGTTTATCTTCAAGAATGAGATAACTTCTTGTTATAGAATCATAGAATCAACTAGAATGGAAAAGACCTTTAAGATTATCAACTGCAACCATTACCCCAGGACTGCCAAGTCCTCCACTAAACCATTATCATTGAGGGCCTTATAATTAAAGCAGACTTCCATGGCATTAGTAATTAAAGAGATTTCTTTTGCTAATATAAAGCTTTATACTTACTGTAAAAGTAATATTCTGGATGTACGTTAACTTGTTTAGATCTTCAAAGCTAACAAATACATTGTACTGAGTGTAGTTCAGGTAGCCAAGGTGAACAACAATGATTTCACTGCATTTCTGTGAAGGCATACATAGAAGAGTATGTAAAAACCTTCAATTTATTCCACAATATGCACTATAAGTATAGGTTGAGAATTTGTTTCTAAACAGTCAGATATTGATAATATTTATTACATGCCTTGACAATCTTCATCAGAAGAAGACTCAAACTAGACACACAGGTAACAAATTTCTTGAAAGATACCAGATGGAGCAGAATGAACTGATAAAGTCAGTCAGCAGGATCAAAGGCTGAACTGATAAACAAGGCTAGCTTTTCACTTAAGCTGGTGACAGCAGCTGCTTGCAGTACTGGGAAGGATCTGAATAACTCAGTAAAGCTCTAAGCCACCGGATTGTGAAATGAGGCTATCTTCTAGTAACTCATTTCTACAAGTTAACAGGAGGAAGGAGAAAACCCAAGTATATTTCTCTCTTGGCTGTAATTAAATCTAATGGAACTTTATTAATCAATTTCTGCAGCTTTCACGTATATGTCTATACTTATATAAAACCAAACCATTTTATTTACCCCATATGCTTATCACAAAAAACTTTAGCTATGCCCCTCCTTAAAGGACTTGCACCTGGAGAAGCCATTTTGGATGCCTGAGCTCAAAAATTTCAGTGAAAATTAAACTAGAAACTCAAAACCTTAAACATTTCTTCACAGGTGGCAAGAAATCTGGCTTTTTTAGAACACAGACACCAGCTGATTTCAACCAGACTCTGCAAGGTGTTGGAGGAGAATTTTTCTTTACTCTGGAGCCCTTCATCCAATTTTCTACAATATCCCTTTCTTCAGCACTGCTTAATCTGCTTAAGTGACTAAGCAGGGCTCACTGCTTAGAGAGCTACTCTTATAAGAGGCATCTGCAAACACAGAAATATTTAACAGACACAAGGACACTTTTGTTTACATAGGAGTAAACAAAAGAAGATGGATGGGTAGGTATCTTGGTCAGAATTACTAGCTAGGTTGCAACTATAAATAGGAATATAGTCTGGAGTCTTTCCCGAGACGTGCTTAACATTCATATCCTTCTCATTTGCAATGTAATGTAACACGCACACAAACAGATTTAAAGAAAATGTACTGCATCGGTTTTGTTTAAAAAGGCACATACTTGTGAACAACTGAGTAATCTTGTCCGATTGTGAACTTGGTTATTAACATATGGTGTGCTTCCATCCTTCACCACTCCAAGTACTTTGACTGTCATAGTAACATTCTTTTTGAGGGATACTATAATTAAAAAAGAAAACATTAAGCTATTGCTACATGCAGAAATGAAAATTCAGAGTTCCAAACACAGTTTAAAACACATGATATCCAAAGATTACTCAAAGTTATTAAGTTATACTTTACTAGAGTAGAGGTCCAGTATATTAATAGAAACCCACAAAACCTTTTTCTTTGTATACTTAGGCAGTAAGTCACAGGTGCTCTGTACTGAATCTTGACAGATTAACAATTACTGATACAGTATTTCTTATATATTTACAGGGAAGCTTTATAGAAAAAAAAAATATCATTACAATCTACACATCTAATTCCCTCCAAAATTAAAGAAGAGAGACACAGATTCTCTAGATACTACTGCTTTCACATAAATAACAAACAACTTATCCAATATACCTGTTGCTTCCAGATCCCAAGATCAGTGCTGTCCATGTCTTTACTGGGGCAGGGGGAAGAAAATGTATCAGAGGAAAAACCCACCAACCATCCCAACAGGATCACTTATGTGAGATGAAACTGAAGACACACCATACAGGTTACTATAGCAGTTTCCCAAGAATTGGGTAAGAATCTCACCATCAGGCTGATCCAACTCAACTACACAGGTTAGCCACAGCTGCTGGTTGTAAGTAGACAGTGGTGGTGAACTTAAATTAAATGGCTTCAGCTGTAAAAAAAAAAAACAACACACCTGGTTAGCACCATCCATTATTCTGTTATGTCATATATCTGTAGTTACAATGAGCAAAGACATGTTCATTATGTTTGTGACACTGTATTTGGGAGTAGATATAATACATGCTGTTCTGCGGACAGTATAATAAGCAGCTCAAATAAAAGTCTTACAGAGAAGTAGCTTAAACAGCATATGTATTTTGCACATCATCTATGTAAGGAAAGCACATAAAAGCAGCAGCAAGAACCCCAGAAAGTTCAGATATGAAAAACAACATCCTGAGACTTAGCCTGAAAATAAAAAGTCATTTCTGACATCAAAAGTCAGATTTGTGACCCCTCAGTTTTAAGCCTGTTATAATTATGAAAAACAACAACTGTTTTCCACTACATTTTCTAAAAATTGCATATTAATTTCAAAAGCACAGAAGATATCATTAGCAGATCACACCTACAAGCAGGAATGACTTAGCTGATATAAAAATACACTTAAAAGAAAATCCACCCCTAATGTAATATGAAGCCAAACACACACAGGTGGGTAATAGATAAAAAAAAAAATGTTCCAGTGTATTTAAAGAAAATTTACTTAAAAATCCCTCAAAACACAAAGCAACAAAACCTTCTCAGCACTTTCACCGGGATTACTTCAGATACTAGGCTGACAGTAAAGAGCTAGACAGAAATAAAAACGCAAGAAGTGAGAACCAAACTACGAGAGCTTTCAAGAAAACAAATGTGAAGGTTCGTGTTAGGAAGCCAGATCCCAGGTCTTGCTCACGTGACAGTGGACAATTAACAAGAAAAAGAAACATTCCTTCCCAGCTGACAGGAAGGAAGATCACAAGAGGAGAATCATTAGTTGCCACTGAGAGCATTGGTTTTTCAGTACATGTTCTCAATTTCTCTTTCTGGACCCCCTACCAGAATCTCCAGCATGAACTCCCCAGGGAATCCTATCAACACCCATGCTACTTTATCAGAAAGTATTGTGTAGAAAATTCATAGAATTCTCTACCTTACCAGCTGACAAAGATAAGAGACTAGAAACTGCTGCTGGGCCACTCATGAAATAACACAGTAGTAGTACAATATTATGTGTTCAATTTCAACCTGGAAAGCAACATGTGGCCAAGAAGTTTCCCAGTAAAAAATTAAATACTTATAATAATTGGAGGACGGGGGAAATGTTTAACGCTACTGACATCGAATAAAGCCACTCCTGAAATCCAGTTATATTGGATTCTCTTACCTTTAGGCTGTTATTTAAATCAGTTCTTGCTACAGAAGTTTCGATTACATTAGGACCTACACAACATATAAGAAAGAAGACAGAAAACAATACTGAAGTGTTCATATTATTGATGTAAATACATGATTTCAAAAACATTTCCATGCAAAGCAAGTAAATAGTATCCCACTTTTCAGTTATTTAAGCTGAAGGATACATAAATCACTTAAGACATTTCAGTATCATTAATAAAATTGGCCCAAATGTTCCATCTTTGCCATAGGATTTCTAGTCATGATTAAATAGGAAGTAAACTGCACGTGTACTCTAGACTCTGAACTACTACAACAATCCACACAGTATTTTTCCCAAGCTAAGCTGTATACTGCAGTCATGAAAGTACTCAGTTACAGAAAAACCTAGCTAAATTAGCTAAGCTAGCTAACACTGTTGTGGTTAGAGCACCCTGAAGCTCAACAAGGGCTGCAAAACCCACCTGAGAAACCAGCATACTTAACTGCACTTTAAAGTTTCTACAGCTAAACTACTGCTATTACCTGATCTACATAGAACATTGTATCCATAATGCATTGCACTCAAGGCTTGGGTACCAGGGCAAACATGTCTCACGGTATTTTGAGTGCATGATGCTTAATACCTTTTTTGTATGAGTGCCACACTTACCTGCCCAATCACAGTAAGAGTACTTCCTGCCTAGTGTTGGGTTTTCATTGCATTAGTCTGTACAAGTCAATATACCCACGTTTAGTTGGGAACAGTTCTCAGTTTACTCAGATTGGGCCCCCCTTTCCTATAGAAATCTGGGGCTGTAATATATAATGTATATAACTGCATAAATAGAATTTCAGAAAAGTTCTATAAACAATTTCTGCTAAAACAATCTGTTTAATCAATGGAGTTTCATGTCCGATTATAGCAGGAGATGTTCAGCTTGCTACCAGACTTTTTATGCAACCATTCCTTCAATCACTTTGTATACAGACTCACACACTTAACACATACTCACCAAGAGCATCCATCCACTCACACCCTACCTCTAGTTCTGTATGCAATAAATGGGAAGCAATAAAACTATAATTTTTGTTAGAAGAGACCTCCAAAGGCTATCTAGTCCACCATCTTGCTTAACTGGACCATATTTCTCAGCGTGCTATCAAATCTTGAACATCTGCAAGGACAGAGGCTCCCACAGCCTCCCTGGGTAACCTGTGCCAGTATTTATCCTCTCTTATTGTAGAAAAAAATTCCTCATATCTAGCTGGAATTTCTCGTGCTCCAGCTTGTCTGTTGCTTCTCACCCTATTATCATGCACCGCTGCGAATAGTTGAGTCATATCTTCTGAGTACCCTCAGACAAGGTTGTGTAGACAGCAGTATGGTTTCCCCTTAACCATCCTAGGTATACAAGAACACATGGTACTTGGGAGAAGAGGAACACGTGTGTATGTACAGACACAACAGTATTCATGCATGCATGTGTATATATATGAAAGGTCTAAACCAGAAAAATTAAATGGAAGAGTAGGAAAAGGCTTGCATCTATATACCAGGGTGTGAACAGATAGGGAAGAGATGTATAGCACGTAGAGAGACACAAGCAGGATGTATGTGTGTGTACTTGGGTCGCTCTAGAGGCTTCCCAACCACAGTACGATTTCTCTGCCTAAATGGTCTCTCCTCTTACGTATTTGGTCTGGCAATTTAATGGAATTCATTAATTCTCAAAACGGGCTGTTTCAGCCACAAACTTAGTATTAAAAAAGAGTATCAAGAAAAACAATTTTTCATAAAAAATGTGAACTTCAAAGTTTCTACAGAGAAACTGTGAAAAAGAAGGTAGTTTAAAAATGAGCAACACTGGATCATTCTGTACAAGACATATTTCAAGTTAGCTGTCATGACAGCTCTAAGCATGCAGCATTGTTTGGGCTTCTATAACCACTCGACTACAATATTAACAACCTTACAAACTTTAAATGGAAAACTGAAGAATTTCACCCATCATACTCAAAGCCTTGTATTAAAATTACAGTTCAACTTCACTAACAGCCACACATTATAAAGTCAGCTCCGCATCACTGAACTTTCCAGTACTAGAGTACATATAGACAGGGCACATTTTTGGATGGCATTTTTGTTTTGAAAAGTACAACTGAAATCCAGTAAATGCTCATAGTTGATGACTCATTATATTTCAGTAATTAAGTCTAAACAAAACGAACAGAATGAGCCTTTTTTAGAAGCTGGGTTTTTTTACCAGAAGACATGAGCCAGTACTCGGGCAGAGATCACAGTCCCAGTTTTTAAGAGCAGCAACCAAAAAAACATAAATTATGAGGTTCTACTGCTGTAATTGCTACTCCTCTAGCAAGCAACAGATCAAAACAATGCTGTGGTCATATTATTAAAATATGGTGGTTTAATTACACTGTTATTGTTTTTCTTTTAGTCTTTCTCAGTCAACAGAATGACATCTGAAGGCAAAGAACCACACTGAGGTGGTGAACAGAAGAACTACATAGGTACAGAAAATGAGCCTTGCACCTTGGATTTTCCTTGCACTTGTCTTACCCCAAAACTGACAGAGACCCATTGGGAAAAGGGAAAGAAAAGTGTAACTTGGAGAAAAAATAGAAACCAACAAACCAACCAACAAGCCTGAATCTGTCTCGTGTTACAAGAACTGAAAAACAACAGCTACCTTAAACTGTCCAGTTTTCTCAGATGAAAAGCAAGACTTCTGCTAGGCTTATGATACTGCAGATAGAGCTGCTGAGTATGGGCAATGGCATATTCAAGAGGCACAGTAAATATGGATGCATCTCTCACTTTTTCACTTATTTAAGAGAGTTTGGTGAGTTTTGCTCAGACTGAACACTTTAAGGAGGGAGGACTCTATTGTTAGTGCCTCTCCTATTCACAGGCAGTAAGGAGCTGTCAATGAAAGCCTCAAAAACCAACACTTTAAGTATTCAGTGAGTCTTCTCCCAAGGTAAACAGCATTACTTTAAAAATAATTAAGCTGTAATAATGAACTGTGTTTATGCTCTGTCAACAAAACTATCCAGCAAACCAGTCTTACAAGGACAAGAATCCCACATCCATTCCTGAAAGGGACTGCAGGTAAATCCTGGGACCCCAGCAGCAGCATACATACCATCTGATTACAGCAGTCAAGTCCCCTGGACCAAAGGATAACTACATCATCAGATCAACCTGCATGCAGACAATGCAACACACTAATATAGCTCTCTTTCAGGTTCTCCTACTGATTAAGAATTAAATGTTCAGTTTTCTCTTCCAGGAGCACTGCTTTTTGCTTAGTCTTACATAAAACAATTTGCTTGCATTTCTTGCAACTGGGCAGTATAAATATTTTTACTTTCTACACCAAATAGCAAAATGACACTAAATCAAGTAATTCCAGGGATTTTTTTTTTCCTTTATCATCCATATAAAATGCATCTTTGCAAATGTGCTTATACTGTATTTTAGTGGCCAAATTACACCCTTCAGCAAGCACCCTTAGGAAAATCACAGGAATATTACTGTTTAACCTTTATGAACTGGAAGTCTGTTTGGAACTTAGTCTGCTACAATAAATCAAACACAGACAAATTTCATTATTTAATGCTGTTATGAAGAATGTACTGCCTACATGGCACAGATGGGCACAAAAAGCCCAAACAGCTGTCTTCAATTAACCCCCCTTTCCAAGGCAGGCAGGAGCAGATGAGTCCCATGCCTGGGCAGCCTGCCTCATTCAGAAGGAAGTGAAGGACAGGGCAGTGGTAGAGCCAACCTTACAGATAGGTCAAGAGGTATCAGAGAGTGGCACAGGAGAACATGCTGGGTGATGTGAAAATAGCAGTAAAGTGGGGGGAAGTGGTAACATCCTTATGATTCTTAAATGGGGGGCAGGTTGCTTATTGAGTACAAATCCCTCCCCTCTCCCTAACTTCTGTGTTGACAAAGCTACCCTGACAGCAGAGTATTAGCTTACTAACACAGCAGGGACAGCATGCTGACTTCTTTGGCAAGTACGTTTTGGACATGGAGAAGCTCTCTGGCATGAAATACAGAGGGCTCCCACTCTTTCCATCTGTCTCATGACACTCTGCATCTCTGTCATCCAGATTTGCACAGATCTCTGATGTCCCAGGACAAGTATCCAGTGCTTAGCCTCAAAGACTAAGCACTCACACATCATGACTCCCACAAAGGTCTCTGTTTTCAGCTCTGGTTTGACAACAGAAATTTGTGGTTTAGTGTTACTAGAATATTTTGTATTTCTGTGGCATTTATCACCTGAACTTCAAGCAGCCTTTACAAACAGTTATCAATTTCCTCATGGAAACCAGCTACTAGCACCACCATTTTACAGACTGAAATACAAAGAAGAAAATTAACGCAGCAACCTGCTGAAAAAATACATTACAATAAGGGTGGTTTTGTTTTACTTTACTGACTGCAAGGCAGCTGCAAACACCAAATCTGTGTAGGTAGTACTGCTATGAGAAAATGAGATGGAAGAAACACTTCCCCCTTCCTGTGAAAAATAAAGCTCCCTCAGACACCCCAGGGGCAGTAAGCTCATTAGCATTTAAATACACCTGTAAATACTAACAGGTTTAGACAAAGCAAACAAGAACTGTAAACTTTTAAAAATACAACATCCTTACCTGCTATTCCTACGAAGACTGTGAGGCCAAAACAAACAAAGAAGACTACAAAGACCAGAACAAAGTGCCGTTTGGACAGTGTATATAATCGCATTGGTGCCAGCCTACAGGAAGCAAAAGAAAGCCACGAATTAGTTGTCAGTCCTACTTTAAAAAGGAGGGAGAGGGTGAGAACAGGCCCCATTAATTCCTCACACAGAAAATGAAACCAAACTCGGAGGTAACATTGGGGAAAAAAAAGAAAAAAAAAAAAAGTAACGCTGTTTCATAGAGCAAGGGCAACTACCAGGAATTATTATTAGACATACATATACATAAGCACGCCCGTGCCCCAAAATGTACGAATTTTGCCCACTTTTTTTATGCCAGGGTTTTCTACTGTCCTAGGACTTGAGCTTGAAAAAGCATCTCTAGAGCGAGAAAAAGTGGGTTTAGTTCGTACATTAATAATTTAAACATCCAAGATACCATGTCTCCGGCAATGACAGCTTAACCTAAAGGGACTGACGTCACTAACACCTCAGTTACCTGCACAGGGTCTTGATGAGTTTTCTGCACCCTAAATATGCAACTATACATCCTCCCTAAAGGGTCACCCCTAACATGGAGTAAAGCAGAACCCCAGATCTGCTAGATGTGCATGCTCAGACCCTGCATTCCTGCCTGAAGGCTACCAAGACTTGGAAAATAGAAACCTGAACTTAAGCTCATTATTAGACACTTAAATACAAATACACATAAAAGCAATGACATCTCTTCCACAGCTGTTTGGTGGTTATCCTTAAGTTAAAGACAAAATAGAGAGGAAAAAAGTACTGAAAGGACCAACTGCATTCTCTTTAAAACAGGTAACTTCCATTTTTTAGCTTAAAGGAAAGCTGACCAAAGACTTAATTCTACATAATGCATCCCTCCTCTATCTCCTTTTTTGTTAAATGCATAGTTCAAAAAAGGACAAACTCCCACATTTCAAAATAGAGCCAACATTTCTTTTTGAGTTACGCCACAACTGAGACACTGTATAGCTGATTTGTGCTGCTGTTCTGGTACATATGATCACAGAAAGCTGTACAGTTTACATGGGAAAGCTATAGGACTGGAGGTGGGGCTGTTTTCTGACAAAGTTGTATGAGCACCATCATGGAAAGAAATGAAAGCATAAGACCTTAATGACAGTACTCCCTTTCAGCTTGGAATAAAACTTATTTTCACCAGCTGAATAGTGCTCCTCCTGATTAGCCACATTATGAAGAAGTGCAGAAAAGGTGGTGGAATTCTTTCCCTAAGCCCAGCCTGGATTCTGGGAGCAGGTACAGCATAGCATGCCTGCATGTCTGGCAGCCCTTAAAAGCAAGGCAAACAATTCACTTTAAACCAGTAAAAAAGATTTATTAATAACTTCTGGTTTCTAAGAATCATTGCATTCTCTCCAAAGGAGGCACTACAAAAATAATTACATTATTCCTTTACTATAAAGATTGAAAGACACAAAGCTTAATTTAGCTCATGAAGGAGACTAGAAAGGGAGGAAACCTCAACAGAAGTAATGAGAACTACAAGCAAGTAACTGTAAATGCTACAAGTTTGAACAAGCTGGCTGTACAGATTCTAGCCATAGCACCTGCAGAGTGTAACTTGCTTTGCCACGTGCTCTTAGGCAGAGCAAAACCACATCAGTCTAAGAAGTCCTAAGAGTTGATTGCATAGGCAAAAAAAAGGAAAACTGTACATTAAATTATTACAGTCGTAAACAGGAATGGATCAGATCTCTGTCACAGAGATCATCACACAGAATTCTCACAGAAATACACTACCTAAAGTTGACTTTGAAAAATGCCAATTAATAGAGGCATTTCAAACCAGAACTTATCTGTACAACTTTTCCATGGATAAAACTATTTTCCTTAAATCAATGTCTTAAAACCTCAGCTTTCATGCATTTAAACTTATTTAAAGCTATTACATCAGTACTAGTACTGAACTAACTAACTAACTAAGGTATATTTGCCTATTTGTTCCAAGGGCTCCTTCAGTTCCCCAGATGACCTGGTAGTCCCTGTCTGCTTAAGAACACCATGCATGGGATATTATGCATCAAGATCTATCCTGAGAGACCAAAACACTAATTTTAACAAGAAAATCCTCATATATAAAAATGGTACATAAAATGCTGATATGCCTAAATTAACTGGAAGGGTTCAAGTGGATACCAAATGCTTTGTGAGAGAGCACTGAGGATCACTCTCAATATACAGAACCAGGTCTGGATGGGAAAGTCCCTGGATCGAGAACGGCTGACGACTGGAAGAGTAAAGTATGCAGGAAAGAATTACATCTGGTTGTGCTGTTTGTAACAGCGTACATCGGGGCATCAACAGCTACAGCCTGATGCAGGACACTTCTGACTTGCTACACATATTCCTAGTTCTTTTGATAAGCTTCCTGATTCCAAATTTTTATAGACATTTCAAAATGCGGAATGTGAACACAAAAAAACAGTTTCACCTCCACAGTCCTTACAGAAAAGTCACTACAGTTTGCTACACAGCCAACACTCACAGTGTTACAGCCTTCGGTAATTATCACCTTCGGTTACTCATATGCCAGAGCACAGATGTGCTTGCAAGCTTTCGAAGAAGCATGTTCCAGACATCAGCTCATTCCTTATTCCAACTCCTCTCCAGGTGGTGCAACACCCTGAAGTCAAAATGGGCAGGTGCATGCTCACCTAAGAACAGTCATACTAGCATTTAACAAAGAGAGGAGACCAGAAAACACTGTGTTTTCCCTTTTTCTGAAGAGAAACTCCTGCAGTTTCATTTAAGCCACTGATGGTTTGTACTACTTTACAGGTCAGTAAGACAACACGGACACTTTTTGTAAAAGCAAATGCAAGAACTCAGCCAAATCTTAACTGCATTTATCATGACAGCAAACAACTTACAGCATTCCCATGGGCTGACTGCTCCTTTCTAACAGAATTCAGTAACAGAATTTCATTGTGTGGTTAAGTGTCTCTTATCAACCTATCACTGCCTGACAAAGTAAGCAGATTAAATTATCTTCCTGTACATTCATTGTTTAACATCTGCCTTCTGGAAAGAACCACAGAATCATAGAATAGTTAGGGTTGGAAAGGACCTTAAGATCATCCAGTTCCAATCCCCCTGCCATGGGCAGGAACAC
>JANRGW010032622.1:0-11383 GCA_024733675.1 Psilopsiagon aymara
CTTTTCTTTTTTCTCTCCCCCCCCCCCCCCTTTTTTCCCCCAGTAACATCCAGTTGCTTAATTCCATTTGAAATCACCCCGTGTAGGCACCTAAATACCTAAATAATCTTGTCCTTCATGCCTGTCAACATCTTGAGGCACCTAACCACCTTTAGAGATGTGGTGTGAAAGCTTGTGAACGATGCAATCGAGGAGGGAAACAAAAGACAAGTATCCCTATTTGCTGCCCAAGAATCCACAAAGAATGCTGCTTCGGCTCTGCTCTGATTTCTAATTAGATTATGAGTGATGTAGGACTCTGAAGCCAAGCTGGAGTTTGTGCTAGCACTTTGCATCTATGAATGACAAAGGGACACCACTTTCATATTGATTTAAGCAAGCCAGTGGAAGAATGGTTAAACACCAAGTGCTTGATGCCCCAGTTTGCCAGCGCACCTGGAAATATCAGATTAATTCCAGGTGTTGTGCCATTTAAGACAGGCTTGCTGCTTTTACAGCCTCACACACAAAACGTGGCTCCCAGTTCCACAAATAAAAACGGAGTGGTTTCTGCTCCTAATGCCTCGATAACTCTGACATATTGCAAGTTCTGGAAAGAATTTTAATCTACATAGTTTTTTTAATGGGGAGGGGAATGGGGGGGAGGGATTTTAAATATGCTGCATACAATTTGTGATGGTCATCTCTAAAATGCAGCTCCATTATCCTTTTCCATTTGGAATGAATGAGGCTAATTAATTTCAGGCCATACTTGATGAGGTCAGCACCATACGAAGGGTGCGTGCTAGACATTGCTAATCTCTTTCAGCTGAGAGTGATGAATTAAAGATGAAGCATTCCTTTGCAGGCCTAATTTAGAATGTATATCAAAAACCTACAGCAAATAATACTATACCCTACAACAAAGGAAAACTTGTTCTCTCAGGCTCCCATGTAGGGTTGATTTTAAAGGCATTTTCATTTCGCTTTGGAATTCCAGCTGTGGATGGGTGAAACAGTTCAGAAAATTCAAGCTTTCTCTCTTTCTCTTGCTTTTATGGACAAAAGTAGGCAAGAGAGGGGGGTTAAGGGGAGAGAGAAACTAGTCAGTGTTTGATCCTGTATATACTGTGATTCTGACTGTACGCTCGACACTTGGGAAAGCTGCCAGGGTCTTGTGCTCCCCGAATACCTGTGACGTGACACCCCCCCACGGTGCACACTGAAACCTTACTGTCTGGGGGGTTCTTTTAAGTCTAAGGGTAAAGCTATCGAGTGTCCCGTTTTGTTCAGCATCACCTCAAGGATGTTTTGTTGCACTTCTCAGGCTTTTCCCTGGGAAACAGGACAGGTCCAGGTCACCCAAAAAGGACACAAGAGCTTCTCAGTCAACACAGAGCTGTATTTCTCTGCAGGGAAAAACACTGCCCTATGCAAAAAAGTCCTGTCATGTATAGGAGCAGAGGTATCAAAATTTAACAGAAATAGTCACAAAAAGCAGCCACACCAGGTCTGGAAGCAGGACAAATCACTACGGGGCACTCAGATTTGCTGGACTTGGGGCTCAGCCAAACTTTGCCACCTCTCCCTTAGGCAAAGCCCCCCATAAAGTCCAGGGGGCTTCCCCCTGAACAGGGTTTGGTCCTGTGGGCAGCAAGAAATTAACCTTAATTGTCATTCTGGGAAAACAGGGACTATGAAACCTCAATCCAGCCTCAGAAGGAGGCTGAAAACAATAGACCACCAGCTTCCCCACCACTTTGCTGCTTAATACCTGGCAGTTCCTTGAAATTCTTGACAGGTTGCTGCAGCGAGTTGAAGTTCCCAACTGGTGGCCATAAGCGGCTGCCGTCTTTGTATCCCAGTAGTCCTCATTAGAACAAAGCTGCTTCGAATTAAATCCAATCTACATGCCGAATCAATCTTTCAACCCTTTGATTGCTTCTGAAAATATTTATATTTCTTAATAATGCACATTTTGTCCCAGAGCCTGTGATTAAACCCAGACAAGGTCTGGAGAAGCCTGAAGTGTATGTGGAAGGGGTTATTTTGGACAGGAAAAGAAAGATAAAGAACACAGGTTTTTCCTATTGTGAAACCATTAGAGTGTATAAATCTAGCAATTGCAGTTGTATAAGCATCAGAGTGGGGTTGTAATAAATACAGATTGGAGTATTATAGTAACCAAATGGAGTTTATGGATTATGTTCACTAGTTCATATTTCTCGGCTACTACAATCTAACTAGCATCACGCTGCACTCAGCTCTATTAATATTCTCTATTAATATTATCTTTACATGTTGGGGGGGGAAGTTAAGAATCAGCTGCTGCTCTGTATAAAACAAACATGTTTAAAGAATCATGCCCTCCAAAATAAAAATAAACAAGGGGACGCTGTAAAGTGACTGTGTTGGAAGGGCACAGGCTGTGGCTGGCTGAAATCGGCTCCGTTCTGCTAAAGTTAATAACTTCCATCTGAATGAGAATCTGGCCCTAATGCAGGACATTTTGCTGTGTGAAAATTAGGATGTAAAACTGGAGACAATAACTGCTACTATCCTTCGCCTGGGTAAATTTATAAGGTGGTAAATAATAAGCTTTTGGCTGGAGATGAGAAACACACAAAGGCTTTGAAGCTGCACTTTGTGGTAAATAGCATATTATTCCCTCCTCCAAAAGTAGCATACATCACAGGTAAGATATGTGGAGGTGAATGGAAGGATACATTCCTGGGCTGAGTAGTAGCCCAGATAGGGCTTGATCCTCCAGAGTGGGAATTTGCCGTCGATTAAGAAGGGAGCTGTGGCTGGGGACACAGATCTGATAAAGGCACTGTACCTGTCTCCCTCCCTAAACACAAATGACTGCCCTTGTCTATAATAAAAGGTAAAAATTGACTTCTGAAAACATGCCCGGATAAATCTCCTTGGATGAAGTAGCACAATGCCTGCGTGAGAGGGAAAGAAATCCTAGAAACTAAAGATAGAGAATGCTTATTTGATATCATTGTCATCATCAATATCAAACAGTATATACAGATAATATACTTCAGCAGCAGGATGGTAAATGTTTATGATAGTTTTGCTTGTGACAGTTTCCCCTCTTATAAAGGATAGAAGGAAATATTCTCAGTTAACGTATTATTCATTGATTCTTTCATCACGTTTCATTATGTTAAGCTGTAATTTCATAAATAAGTTGGGGGGTGGCATTATTATGATACATAAATCCTGAGTCTTGACAGCTATTCTGCATTCATATATAATCTTGGATGTTCAGTCTTTAAGGTAGAGAGAAGTATTTTTATCATCACCAAAAATAAGGGGAGAAGGGATATGAAAGAAAAACCTCTCACAAACATGGACGGATCCAAAATTCAATGACATGCATGAAAATCCATTTTGGATCAGGCCCCCAGCAGAACATTTTATCATATAACCAGTATTTTCTGAATATCTTCTATTGTTTGACAACTCAGATTTCACAGCAAACTTGGAGTTTGTTTCTGAACAGAAGCTTTTTGTATAGAAACTTTAAAACATATCCTTTTGTGAACACACACATACCACAGAGGATTTTGTCTTATTAAAGAGTTTAAGCCTAAAGGTGTATGCCTATTTTTAAAAGAAATTTTCTGATTGTAGATAACTGCTCAATTTGATTTAGCGTCCAATGATAGTGATGGGGTTGATAACTGAGCATTCATCGGTAATTCATCTTGTGCTAGTAGAAATTTACAGCAAAGCAGTGCTTTCCCAACACTGACAAGTCCTATTAATCTTCTTCAGACACATTTCAATAGGTGTCTCCATCTGTGCCCAACATCTAAACACTCTGGCATCACTAGGGACTTGGAGACACCTTCATTTCAGGTTACACTAGTGAAAATGTGATACTAGATTGTACTCTATTTTTAACCTAATTCTCTCTTTTCATTCAATTAGCCTTTCTCGCCTGCATTTTTCTACTCATGTGTAACATCCTTTTCCCAGGAAGAGCTTAAAAATTAGATTTAGTTACTTAAAGAGACAGAATCTGCCAGGGCAGGAGCAACCAAGAGCTTAATACATCAAAGCAGAATAATAAAGCTCATGCATAATGGTGTGGACACCGAGTCACCAACCACAGAACACATCCTGCATCGCGTGCCCCCAATATTCCCCTCCTGATGCACCTCTTGCAGGCATTGTTTGGTTAGAACAGGTCTGAAACTAAACACCCCACCTCCAGCTTCCCAAATTGCAGAGCATTTGGGGGTTGAAATCCAGTACGTACCAAAACATCTCTGTTTGTTCAGGCTGCACGGGGATCACCACCATACATCCCCACTTCGCTTTACATATACAGCTAATGCATGAACAAACACAGCACAGTCAAATTACAGCAATAACATTTATGGGTGGATTAGGTTCCAACTTCCTCGCTTATTATTAAAAGCAAGTAAATTGCAAAGCACATGCAAGAGGTAGGGTGCAAACACAGGCAAATTTCCACTCGGAACCAAATGTTGTTTTTTCACTCCCAAAGCTGCGATGAGTTTGCTAGCAGACGCAGCGCAGCTTTAGAGCTCACTCATTCAAAAATGTGTGTTTGGGTTCTTTTTTCCTCCCTCTCCCCTCCTTACTGCATTTACGTTTGCCTTCCAAAGGAGAGCAGATGCACACCACTTGAGTTTGGGTAGCTCTTACTCTCTCTGAACTTTCTGCTGAAAAGAGCAAACCACGTTCTGCTCCACAATTCAGAGGCAGCCTCAAACTTTGTTTCTGGCTTTATGAAGTTCTCTTGTGAGTCGTATTATAGATCTAAATGACCTTATTGTAGGTGGCAAGTTTAAATGTGCCATATTAATAACTTGTTATCCAAGACAAATTAAGTCCTTATGTGTCAAAAGCACTCTGCTCTGGATTACCTACAAGACAAGTATTTATTGAATAAACGTTGGATCCAATTTCATTTTAATGTGACTGACTGTACGCTTCAGCCCCTTAGAATGAGATAAAAACACTCAAACCTACAACTGTTTTGCAACATTACACCTAACTTGTCTGTTTCTATTATTGTCTTTTTAATGTGGGAGATCAAACGTGTTTGGGGGTTTTAAGGATTTTTTCATTATTATTATTATTGTTATTATTCTTAAGAGCAAAGAGAGAGACAGGAAAAAAAAAGACTGGCATTCAGCCTAAAGAGAAATCATTGAAACAAATTAATCCTATGCCGTTTAAATTGACATGGTAATCCATCATCAGCAAAGGGAAACTCTGAAAGCAATCTAGAATCTGCAGTGTTCTTTCACTGGCCCTCAGGCACAAAGACAGATAGTAAAAGAGGAAGAGAGGAGGGGGGAGAGAAAAATCATAAAAGTTAGCGGCACCTTAGCAAAAGGGAGGGCTCGACAGAGCAGCTTTCACTTCTTCCTGCTTTCAACCCTCCAGTTCAGAAAGCAATGCTGATTAACCTTCAGCCATTGCCTACTAACGTTTACTTCTGTATGTCAGCTCATCCTCGGCTGCTGAGAGATGAGTAATTTCAAATAGCGCAGAGCCCCCATCCTATATAAACTCTACCATTGAAAACTCTGCCAAACATGAACTTGGGCACTTCTGCTTACAGAGGGGCTTTTATTAGCCTAAACTTGATCGTTCCAAATGAACAATAAATTCTATCTTCACAGCCCTGGAGAAAAGAGCTGTGCTATCCTTGGGAGTTTAATAGCCAGGATTTTCATAGAGCTAGCATAAAAAAACTGGGGGGGTTTATTTGGGTTTGGGGTTTGTTGTTTTTTTCCTCTATTTCCTGCTCTCTCATGGGCTGTCCACTGTAATGTGTGTTTCCCAAGGGTTTTTTCAACCTAGTTTTAAATATCTAAAGTGATGAGACTTTGTGCACCTTTAAAGTTTTATTATTCTTATGGTCAGAAGAAAACATAAACCTCTTGGGCCTTGAAAGCCCACTGCAATACAGCCATTATCCTTATAATGTCAACAGAGCTACAAAATTCTCCTGAAATAAACCTTTTCAGAACAGCTTTCCCTGCCTCGTGTTTTCTTTTAAGGTCAGTGGTGCATCACTTTTAAGAAAACGTTTCCCCTCTCTGCCCAGATTTAGCAATCTGCAATAGAATGTATATTACTAAATGAATAGGTTTAATTTTAGGCGCTGAAAAAATAAATAGAAGAAGAGGGCTAGGGCAGGAATAATACCTTTCAGTTAGAAACAGACATAGTAGAAAGAAAAAGTCAGAACTTTAGTGCCAGGGGCAAAGGGGTGAAAGGCTGGCTAATATGAACCATATCCAACATCTGCCCTATTTTAATTTAGCAGGGATAAAGTTTCTTCTTTTTTATTATTAAGAAAACTTTATGTGGCAGAGAAACCCACGAGCTGTGTTATCAAAACTGGTTTATTGTCATACTGAAACTTAGAATTATTAAGAATTGGTGGGGCAAAGAGATAAAAACTCCCATTCTCTCTCCTTTTATACTCTGTGACAAGCCTGGGCTCGGGTCCTGCTGTCTGGGATGTCCTTTTCATGTCTTTATGAAGTACTGTGCTTGGGGCTGTAATATAAAGGCGAGGTTAATTGTTCAGGATGGGTCCAAATGATTGATTCTCCAGGTTTTAAAAAGAAACAAAAAAAATCTGAAGATTTAAACCAAAATCCTGCTGCAGAGACGTTTTCAGTAGTCACTCTCAGAGATGGGCGATGGTAGTGGTGTACAACAAGTGTAAAGAAGGGATGGACCGGGGAGCTCTATGAGAAACAGCCCAAATTACCAGGCTGAAATAGGATCTCTCTCTATTTAAAAGTTTACCACCTCAATAGTACAAATTCTGCTATAAAGAAACGGCTAAAGTATACTAAACAATATGTGAGTAGCTGTAGATATAAGAGAGCAAATTGGTTTCTGACAAAAGAAGGACGAATACCTTTGGATAATCTCAAGTTAGAATTTGATTGAAAGCATAACATTCCTTTAAGCATCAATATGCTTAGGATCCAAAATATGGTTATTTTATTGCCAGTTAATACTTAGATCAAAGCAAAACACTGTAGCTGGAAGGGATGTTCTCTCTGGAAATAAAGTTCCATGTAATTATTTCCTATTAAAAACCAAAATTGGTCTTAGATTCAGAAAACTGGGCTTCCTTACATGTGATATAATGCAAGCTCGTCAAGAGAGAGCAGACGTGCCATATTTTACTGTTTGCTGGTACCCCTTGGCTTTAAAGTGTTCAGTTTAGCTTTAACCCTTTGAATGGGAAAAAAATCTCATCTAATTTGCCTCAGTCAAGCACAGGGATTGTTTTGGATAATATTGGGTAATTTCTTTTAAACAGAAATTAGCATTTGCTAGAAACTAACACCATTTTAAACAAAGTCTCCAAGTGCAAGGAGGTAAAATATAAAGGAAATGATACGGCTATTGATAGGCAGTTGAAACTTACACATCAAATTGTAAACAAGGGGTTTACTCTTGGGTAAAACAGCTCATCTCAATTCAATTCAGGACACGGAGTTTAAAATATGCACTCAAAATATATCCAAGAAAGCTGCAGCCTTTCAGAGGAGAGAGATAAGAATGTATTTTAATTACAAGGTTATAAATATGCAATCTATTTATTATTTCTTGTTACCATCCCCTAACACGGTATGTAACATTGTTCATATGCAGTTATATATCTGCCTGTGTCTATTCCTGTCCAGGGGTTTGAGTTTATTTTCTTTTTTCTTCCCTGATAGTTCAATCTCTATTTATGTCATGTCTGAGGCAGGCCCTGGAATAAAAAGCATCTATCTTTCTGTATTTATAAACTGCTGCAGAATAAATAGAGAATGGTTCTTTTTCACAACTGATGGGCTAGTGTTATAAGTAGCAATATGAAATATATAGACACATTATTTCAAGATTTCCGGCTGCCTCTGATTCTGCTAATTACTTTTGATCTGTCACTCAGAAATAATAAAAAAACCCACCGCTTTAAAGAGTTCATTAGGACTGCAGAAAGGAAGAAGAGTCAGATATAAGGCAGCAATTATAATTTGGTTTTAACATATTTTTCTCTTTCTGCTGACTACTCAGCTATATTGTTTAGCAGAAGGATGGCTACAGTATAATTCTATATTAAAACCTTGTTAAATAGGGAAGAAGCTCAGATGTTCAGCTGAGATATTGTTTGCTAGCTCAATGAGTACCCAAAAATTTGAAAGTGCAAAAAATGTATCTGAAGATCATATCTAAACATACTTACCAAAAAGTACCCACCTCTCTCAGGACTTCACATATTTCTGCCTTCTAACTGGGAGAAGGGAAAAAGAACAACAACAAAAAAAAAGGCAGTTTGGATGTGTAGGTTAAGATTGGCGTATGGCAAGGTTTGTGTGAAATACAAAGAAATCTGTATTTCACTCAACAATTTCATTGCTAAAAAACATAGTTTACAAGCATCTTTTCTTTAAACATGCAGTTCAATAACATTTTCTTCAAAGGAACAATTCAACGTGTTAAAAGATTTAAGGACAAAGAATGTGCTGCAAAATGCAAATCCTTACAATGTTAATACTGTGTATACAATTATGTATGTAGGCAGATAGATATAATTTCAGAGTTATTAACTTTCAGCATCTGTGATGTACCCTGAATCAATACAATATAACTACCTATTAAAACATAAACCGAATGTGTTACCAGGCAAATACACTCTGAGAAGCTTTTCTACATTATTTTTTCCTCTTTAAAGATTACAGCTCTACCATGGGCAAGAAGCTCAAGAGACTGCTGCTGGTCCTAAAGATGGAGGTTGCTCTGCTTTCTGCAATAGCTGACGTTTCTAGAATGTTTCATTTCCGCCACGTTTGGCAAGAAAAAGAATTATTTGAAAATAAAATAAAATAACTCTGAAATGGTATAAAGGGAATTAATTGTCTCACAAACCCTGTGCATTTATGAACCTCCCAGCGCATGGGAAAGAGAAAAGTTCCCTTTCCATTTTTCCTTTGACTCAAAGGAGGAGAATGAAGGGAGCACAAATCATTTTAAGCCTTTCCCCACCACCCCACCTCCCCCCAAGTCAGATCGATCCCTCTTGTAACCCCTTTATGCTGCCCTCCCTCCCCCAAACACATCACCCGGCGCCGTTCACCTTGGGCCAGCCCCGAGCAGGAAAGGGTTAATGCAGCCAAGCTCTTTGCGACCTCCAGGGTCAGACTCTTCCTATCTGCAATCTAAGGAATTAGGTAAGGAGGTTATAAGATTATAGTGAAAGGAGTTATAGGCCCTCGTAGCCTCACACCTGAACATATTGGGCTAATCCACTGGGATTCTTAAAAATCGCTTCAGCTATGGAAAACTGTTAATTAGGCTGAGTCTATCCCGAGGTTTCCTGTTGCATTAGTGATCCAGCCGGGCTGCCTGCACTCCATAGGCTCACATGAAATGCTCTTAATGTGCCTATTTTATTTTTTCCCTCCCTTCTCCGCAACTAAACCCAGCATCAGCCACTGATTTTGGGGCGGGGGGAGGGGAAAGGCAAAATTTGGGGCGAAATTCAACCCAAGACATGAACAAAAGTCATTTTTCCGCCCCGGTCCCTGAGCCCTGGGTGCCCGGCAAGGCTATTTGCAGCTGTTTCTAACTTCACTGTTTGTTTACAGTAGCAAAATTAGCACTTAGAGGAGAAGTGAAAAGCTGTTTTCACGTCGGTTGTACTCCTCGGTTCCTAGCTTTAGATGCCTTCCCTTCCTCCCAGCCATCAGCACCACTTAAAAGTGCGGCTCAAACTTTCCCTCTCTCTCTTTTGACTAAGTTCTCTGCAGCCGCATCCTGGTTTCTGCTAAAGAAAAACACGCAGAGAGAAGGTAGCGTTTGAGCACGGCCCAAGCATCAGTGATTCGAAGAAAAACAATAGAATAATAACAATAATAACCCCGAGCATCTCTTAAAGAACATGTTTTAACGTCGCTTGGCAAAGCCCTGCCCTGCTCCCAGCTTTCTCCCCTTTGGCACTGAGACATTTGCTTGTCTCCAGTAAAGTTCTCTTTAATCCGCCGAGACAGCCCAGGGCTGTACCTGAGCCACGGCTGAGTTGCTCCCTACGACCGATGAAATCCTGCAGCAGCAACTGCCCAACTCCAATACTTGAAGCACGGGTTGGTTTTAGCCATTTTTTTGTCATTTACAGAAACGCTGATTATATATATATATTTTTTTTTATGCCACTTGTGGTCACCCTCGAATGGCAGTAATGTGTAGATTACATATTACGAGCCTTGTCATTACGTGGATAAAATGAGGTGGTTAAACGCTAAAATCCATTTTACTCACCACATTTGTTTGGGGAGAGTGTTGGCGGGGAAGAAACTTATAGGAGAAGGATTTAAAACCCTCGCACCTGAGGTGGATGTGCCCTTGCTTCTGCTGCTTACAGACCTCCCTGCCTGGTGGGCACCGGGCTGGAGACCTCCCAGACTTCACTTCGAAGCCCGTGTGCTCCAGCCCTCGCCCTCCCTTCGAGGCTTTTGTCCCCATTTTCGTGGTGTCTCAGCATTGCTTCACAGAGCCGACTTTGCTGTGCCTCCCCTGGGTTGGGTCTGTAGCATTTCTAGGCTCCTACTCGCCAGATCTCCCCCCGTTTGCCTCTTTCATGTGTGTCCCTGATCCCTCTCCAGCTGATGTGGTTCTCTAGAAATGTGGGTCTTCCCCGTCACCACCTTTGCCGGGACTGATTAGATATTATTTTTTCATTGGCTCCGCTACAATGGGTTCCTCCCTTTAATCTCTCGATATATTTTCCCCCTCCCGGTATAACCAAATCCATGAAATTCGCAGCCTCTCTCTTTGACACGACTGGCTCGTCTAATCACTCCATATCGATTTCCCTAACTCTTTTCATCCAGCTGAAGACACATCTTAAAACACTCCAAGCCAGAGTGTGCTCTTTGCTTTATACACACTAATAAAATGATTTACCCTTCTCTCTCTGCTCTCCTCACAGGAGAAAATCGTTCAAGCCGCGGCTATTTGTGTGTGATCAGTAAATATTTAGTGTGGCGACATCTTCAGCTCCTCTCCTGATCAATACCCAACCCAACAGGAGGTGGACTATTGTCCGGGTAGTGACTTGCTGAGATCTCCTTTAGATGAATTCTTTGCCCCCCATACAGTCTGTTATGATTTGCCCTCGAAGAGTAACCAGAAAAGAGAAATTGAGGCTTTATAAACGGCCGTTTCTAACCTGTTTACCGTGACATTAAAGCACCTAAGCCAGGAATTGGTTATTCCTCCCCGTCTCCCTTATCCCTTTGATGGGCTAACACAGCTCTGAGTATCACCCCGGGCAGTCGTCACCCCGCTGCTCCGCCCCCCCCCCCCCCCCCCCCCCCCCCCCCCCCCCCCCCCCCTC
>JANRGW010032624.1:4750-17720 GCA_024733675.1 Psilopsiagon aymara
TTTGGAAACCAGAGCAGACACCACCCTATGCTGCTCTTTTTTTAGCTTGGCATGGAGTTATCTAGATAACAATTAAATTTCTGATGATGACATTAAGTGGCACAAAACAGTAAGATATCAAGTGCACAAATTATTTTATCTAGAAGGAAATTAATTTCTCAGGAAAATGCACCAAAACACATGATTGGTTCTACTTTCTGATTTTAGTCATAGAATCCCAGACTGATTTGGACTGGAAAGGACCCTAAACTCATATAGCTTCCCACCCCATGCCATGTGCAGGGACACCTTCCACTAGACCAGGTTGCTCCAAGCCTCGTCTAACATGGCCTTGGTTGATGGTTGCCAGGGATGAAGCAATTACCACTCCTCTGGGCAGCCTGTTCCAGTGCCTCACCACTTGCACAGTAAAAAACTTCTTCCTTGAATCTAACCTGGACTTCTCCTATTCAAGTTTAAACCCATCACCCCTTGTCCTACCACTACAGTCCCTGATGAAGAGTTCCTCTTCAGAATCCTTGCAGGCCCCCTTCACATACTGGAAGGCTCCTATGAGGCCTCCATGCAGCTTTCTCTTCTCCAGGCTGAACAATTTTCTCAGCCTGTCTTCATGCAGGAGGTGCTCCAGCTCCTGATCATCCTCATGGCCTTCTCTGGATCATTTAAGCTGACTAGCTCTGACCACTATCTCCATGAATTACAGAGTATCCTTCTACCAGGAAAGGAAAGCAGAAAAGCGCAACTGTCCTGTGACTTCTACCTTTCAAAGTGCGTAACAACCTGAAATATAGAACAGCTCTGCACCTACAGGAGCAGACTGTGCTGGGTCAATGAAGCCATTCACTGACTTGGTGCAAAACCAATGACAGTGTTTGATATCAGTCAGAAGGGATGATTTTTTTAAAAAAATTCTAAAAACATGCAGTGCTTAAGTGTCAGTGGTGGCAGTATTTTAAATTGACAGTCTACAAGTAACCTCCTAAAACCAGAACTTTAGTTATTTTGGGTTTCTTTTTGGTTTGGAGAATGTGTGTTTGCTTTGTTTTTTTACCATTTTCTTTTTTGTTTCCAACTCTTCTTTACTATTTGTGTTAAACAGCTGCTGTCAACATTCGCCCTATAAACTAGGCTCCTATATCAGTGAACCACAAGCTCCACATTCCTGTTCCCTCAGATTCAGGAGAACTACCAAGCAAAAGGGAGGACTTGCTGGGTAGTTCTCCACACTAACAAATCAGCAGACACTGAATACTGTGATCGCATTCACACTGGCTAACAAAATAAACATCTCTTTTCTCCATACTTTATGGGCCCAAAAGGAAGGTTTTAACTAGTTGTTTCCCCTGGCTATTCCCCAACCATTCTAAAACATAATTGTCGCTTTTCTGGTACTGTCCAAAAAAAGCTGGCAGATGCTTTAAGGTCAAAATGAAAAGATATTATCTTTTACTGTTGTTTGTATGTCACCCATTTCCTCCGCTGGCACCACCAATGCCAAGGAAACATCTGTTCCTGTTCCCTATCACCCGATGTGCCACCCAATGTTTAAAACACCATTCTACCTGAAATATCATCAGTTAAATAGTAGGGATACAGGGAAGTCAATTATTCTAACTAATTTCACAGAGCAGAAATCTGAGAAGTCATCTTTACATCAGGAAGCAGCAGGCAACTTGCTGTGTCTAAGACCAGGTGACAGGGCTCTTTACAGGCTGACAAACAAATAAGGCTGCAGACAGGCACTTTTGGAAAGAAAACTCAATCTGAAACAATCCCAACATGACCTATTGATGCCTGGGATCTCACCCCAGGAGAAAGATCCCCCTTTAGGCACTGGGTACCAGACAGCATTACAGCTAGACAAGACCAAGAGCCACCAAACTCCAGACAGGCTTTGAAAGGGGAAAAGGAAAGCCACAAGTAAGGCACAGCATTCAAAAGGCAGTGGAACTCTGGGAGATATGCAGAACCAACATAAAGACTTATACTTGCTGAAGTGCGATGCAAAGCAACCCTTCATGTTCTCCCTGCACACCCATGCCCCACTCTGTGTTTAACTCATTAAAATAACTATTACAGCAGAAAGCTGAGAAACAAGACAACAAAAAATTCCACCCCACCAAAATGGCAGAAAACCCAATAAGCACTTGAACTGTGAGAAGGGAGGGGCCACACGACTGGAAAGAAAGATCAAAAAGAGCTTGCCTTTTTGGCAGGCTGGTGCCTCATAAGCCACCGCCTCTAGGCACAGCTTCCAAGATTCTCTCAGGACAGGAGGGTGCCTCCCTGGCAGGGAGTCGCGAAGGTTCCAAGGAAGTGGAAGAATCAGGAATGGACAAGTTATTCATAGAGCAAATATTAGAGCATTTTATAAGTCTGACAGATGATGCACCAGTACTCATTTAGAACATCTATCATAACTGCTTTACTAAATTACTTGCCATCAATTAAAACATGAAGTCAGATAAAAACCTAAGTTATTTGTGGATTTTAAGCCAGGTAGCCACTAACACTCGCTGGTTCAAGTCCCCCTGATGACAGCAACCATTAAGTCACTGCCATCTGCTGTCTCTACAATATCAGATGAGAAATGAGCACAGGTTTTTCCTGACCACAATGCCACTTGAGAAAGCACCATCAGAACTAATCCAGCTTGATATTCCTGGACTTTACAACAGATAAGACAAGAATTAAACAGACCTCAACACCAAAGCAGCTCACAAAAGGTACTTCCCCAAAAGGCATCTTCAAACTGGGCAAGAACTATCAAGGAATTAATGAAACGTGGGGCTACAAAAAGACTCTGAGCTGGCACCACATTTTTTACTTGAGGTATACTTAAACCTCAGGGCACATGCTTGGGAACAATGCAGGCTGCCCAGATGACCTCCCGAAATGCACTAAGCCAGGTCTAATAGCTGTATATCTAGTTTAATGACACACAAGCACTGGGAACCAACCACCTCTTCAGCTGAGCTCTGGGTGGAGGTAGGGATCTGAACCTGAAAAAACTAATCCTCTCGGGTCACCACTGCTACCAGGGAAGCACCTTTCCTGAGCAGTGTACTGAGCAGCCTGCCCCGGACCTCCATGGTTTGCATTAGAAGGGACCTCAAAGCTCATCCAGTTCCAGCCCCCTGTCATGGGCAGGGACATCTTCCAGCGGACAAGGTTGTTCAAAGCCCCATCCAGCCTCGCCCCATCTGGGCCCCTGGGTTCCAGAACCAAGGTCACCATATTGTTAAGCTGGTGCTGGCCAGGCAACGGCCCCAGTGCCTGCACGGATGGTGCTGCATGTGGCAGCACCAACAGCACTGGGGGTGCTTCTCTTTTGTGGAGGAGTGCTCCCATCCTGAGCATTAGGAGTTTTTATCTCCAAGTCTTCTCACGCCCCTGTTGGGATGGGGCAGTGGCTCTGCTGCTGTGAGTCCAGGTGGGTTCCCCCAAAGCTCAGGGATGAGCCGGCACAGCCGGACCCTGCACAGCCGCCCTGCTCATGCCCAATGCTCTCTGCCTGTAGGGATGACCCTGGTCCCAACCAGCAATGGGAGCCTGACACTGCATCTCCCGAGCCGCTCCTCTGGGAATGTGTGCAGGTGACCCAGGGTCATGGCCAGAGGAAGAAGAGGGACCTCCTCCTCTTTAGCGACACCCTGGTCATCGCCAAGACCAAGTAAGACAGGCAGAGCTCAGCTGCCTTTCCTCCCAAGCCCTGACCCTGGCGCCGGGGCACCAGAGCAGGTACAGACACGGAGCAGCCCCAGGCCCCCAGCACCCTGGTGCTGGATGCACCAGCGGCAGTGGCTGTTGCTATGGCTGTGGCAGGTGGGCGCTAGAGGGGAGCCAGTGGGCTCGGCCACCTCCAGGTCACTCCCTGCCGCTCCTCTCTGCAGACATGGCAGCACCCCTCGCCCACTGCTGTGCCTGGCCCTGGGCCTGCTCCAGGTGCTGAGTGGTGGGAGGAAGGGCTCAGTCAGCGATGCTGCTGAAGAGGAGGAGGAAGGGAAGGCCACCAGCTCCCTTGTCTTCCTCTGGCCCTGTGGCTCCTGTGTCGTCACCTTCTGGTGAGACTTGCTGCAACGTTCCACAAGAGGAGTGGGCAGCTCCTCTGTTCTGTCCCACTGGGCATCATCTGCTGGGGCTCAGCAAGCACTCAGGCTGTTTCTCCTCTCTTGTGGCAGCACACATGCAGTGAAGGAAGTCTGGGTCAGCGCCCTTCTTGGGCAAGCCTTGCCTGGCACTGCAGCCTGGGCTGCCCATGCTCCCATCATGGCGGGATGCTCCATGAGTGGCATCCGAACAATGAGAAAACACCTCTGCTGAGCTGTGCAGAGGTGCCCCAGAGCTGCAGAGTTGTCCCCACATCCACAGGCACAGGTTCCCCACAGCTGCAGGAAGGGGTGTCCCCACTGCTGAACAGGCACAGTTGTCAGAGCCGCTTCGTCCAGCTGTGTCCAGACATCTGCCCAGCACCATCCTCGCTACTCCCGCTGCTCCCGCTCCACTGCCGGGCTGTACCGGCTGTGCTGGGCAGTGTGGGAGCACTCCCCAGGCTGATAGCAGAGGGAAGAGCTGGCTTAGGTCTCACACAGCTCTTTCTCTGCTCCTTCCATGTGCACAGACCACCTGAAAGAGTTCAGGGAGCCCAGCTGACCCAGCTGCCTTCCATAAGGCTGGTGCTGAAGGAGCTGAGTGGCCGCCATGCTGTGAGTGTCCCCCCTGCCTCTGCTCTGCCCCCAGGGGCTGCCTCAGCTCAGCATCAGCTGCATCATTCCTCACCTTCTGCTCTTTTCCCCTTGCCTTGGGGAAAGCACTGGATGCTCTCAGCCTTGAGAAGCTGCTCCAGCGCCAGTCTCAGGTCAGGGTCACTTGAGGTGCAATCTCACCCATCTCCACCTCTCACACAAGGCCAGGGGCTGATGCAGCTCTCCAGGGGCCCTTTCTGCCATTGCGCTCCTTGGTGAGTGCAGCCCACTTCTTGCAGGCTGGTGTCAAGCAGGTGCCAGGTCCTGTCCCCTCCGGTAGTGAAGACAGGCATGGCCACGTGGATGGTGAGTGTGGAGAGGACAGGGGCAGGATGGCCCTTCTCTCCTGCTCTTGCAGGCGGGCATGCATGCCGCGATGGGGCTGCCACTGCCCTTCCCGCAGGGTACGTCCATCCCAATCACTCTGCAGTAGGAGAGAGCTGAACCCCGGGAGCCCCTTGTTCCCAAGTGATGCTGCCTGTGCCATGCCCTCAGTGGTGGGGAGACAGCGCTGAGGGAGCCTGGGAGCACTCTCCTGGTGCTTCTCCTCCACGGCTCTTTGCCCTGTTTCCCTTGGCAGCAGGAAGGACCCCAGGAGCAGGAGGAAGCTGCCCTGGCCATTTGCACAGCCAGGGACCTTGGCTGCAGTAGGGGCACTGGGGCCATCGGGCTCTGCTGGCACCGGAGCTCTGCTTGGCCAGCCCTTGGCAGATCTGTGCAGCCAGGACAGCATGCTGCCCCAGCCCATCCAGGTAAGACAGCCTGGGCTGGGGATCTCCTATCTATCCTATCCTATCCTATCCTATCCTATCCTATCCCATGCCATCCCATCCGGCCAGGTCCTCCAGAAAGATGCTGTCCCCATCACCTTCCTCAGGGCCTGTCTCCAGCCCAGCAGCTCTCCTCTGTGCCCTCAGGACCTGCTGGCTCTGCTCCTTGAGCACGGCCCATCCACGGAGGGGATCTTCCGACTGTCAGGCAGCGAGTGTGCCTCCAGACCGGTTAGGGAGGCCCTCAACAGCGGGGTGCCGGTCCAGCTGGAAAACCACCCCGTGCTGCTGCTGGCTGTCCTCTTTAAGGTAAGCCCTGGTGACGCGCAGCCCTGCAGCTCCTGGCTCTCTTGGTGCTGAAGGGCACCTGCACAAACCCATGATGAGCTCCATGATGATGGAGCACAAGCAGAACCCAGCTGCCTGCTCATGAGCCAGAGGGCTGGGGATGCTGCTGGTGCTCCTGGGGCCAGAGTCCAAAGCCTCACGCGGAGCCCTTGGCACTGCAGGACCTCCTCTGGAAGATCCCCTCCAAACTCCTCAATGTCCACTTGTATGAGGAGTGGATGAGAGCCATGGAGAAGACCAGCAGGCAGGAGAGGCTGGCAGCACTGAAAGAGTAAGTGTGGCAGCATCCAGCAGTGGCTGGCACAGGCTGGGACTCCACTGCAAAGCAATAGCCTGCCAGAAATAGCCATGGTTCCTGCAAGCCACCTCCTGCTGCTGTGGCATTTTGATCTGGGGGGAAAAGGGCACCAAAAAGCTTTTCTCTCTGGGGAGAGCACTTTCCTCAGGCATTGGGCCTTGTTGCAACAAGGGCTTCTTTCGGAAGGGCAGGGAGGGAGGGAAATGGTCGTATCTCAGCAAAGGCAATCCCTCTGCTATAGAGAAGGTGGTGCCTTGGGTGAGATCATCCTGGGAGACCTGTGCTGTCAACACTGACTTCATTAATGCTGTGCTCCTGGTCCCTCAGGGTGGCTGTCAAGTTACCAGAGGCCAACCTCCTCCTGCTCCGGCACTTGCTGTCCCTGCTTAGCAGGATCAGCATGAACATGGCCATGACAAAGATGTCTGCTGGAACCTGGCCACCTGCTTGGCACCAAATCTCCTCAGCCCACCCCAGGAGCTGCCCCTGGATGTCCTGGCTGTGGAGATAGGGAAGGTAGGCTGTGTTCACTGCTCAGCTACAGTGTCCCCAGCTCTGGCTGCCTCCTCCTGGCAGCAAAGCCATGGGGCAGCAGCCAGGAAGAACAGTCCTGTAGCTGCACCTTCCTGCACAGAAGTGCGGGTCAGGCCGGGAAAGGCTGTTTGAGCCCTCATCAGCCCCCTCACTGAAAGCAGTGGTTTGCTGTGTGCAGGTGACACAACTCATTGAGTTCCTCTTAGACCACCATGAGGAACTCTTTGGAGAGCAGACAGCCAGGCTGGTCAGAGAGGGGGATGAGGAGACACCAGCACCACAAGCAGAGCTGGAAACCACAGAAGTAAGTGAAGTGCACAAGCAGTGTGACAACAAAGCCTCCCCCCTCAGAAGGTGAGGCTGCTGCCGCCGCAGGGACAAACACTGTCATCCACCAGCTTGCGGCTCTACCAAAGTGCAGAGCAAGGCTGATGCAGGTTGGCCATCCCGTTTTGTGAGATGATCCCACCACAACTGGCTCAGCTGAGCTGAGCAAACCCATCCAAGGGATGTGCCTTTTAGACCTAGGGTAGCAATTGTGCGGGGAGGTCCTTGCCCCCTGCTAACCTACACATTTGCATTGCAGGTGCCTCCTATTGCTCCTGTGAGAGAACATTAGAGGAGCTTTTCAGGGGAGAAAAGGTGAAACTGCCTGGCTTTGCTTGGTTCAAGGTAATCATGGCTTCACCTGTCTAACAATACTGTTGCATGGAAAGGTTCCCAGGCTCTTCACATGCCACCAGGAAGTGAAGAGCAACCTGGGAAGAGGGCAGCGATGAGCCACCGTACCTGAAGAAGACCAAAACTGAGTGCTCAGGGATGGACAACTGAACAAATTGAAGCAGGGGAAGTACAAGGCACTCAGGTATGTAGCAGGCCCTGTGTTCCATCTTTCTGCCAAGCTCTGAATATAGGAAACATTCCTGAGGTGCACAGGATGGTTCTGCCCTCAGTGGAATGTGTGTCAGGAGAAACATACTACCCCAGCATTGCCTGCCAACTTGTGATTTTCGTATGGCAGAGCGAGGGTTGCTGCTGCTTGGGTTATGAAAAGGACCATATCCCAGCTTCCCAGGACTGCCCTCTGAGCCCTGCTGCCTGGCAAGGGGGCACTGCACGTCTCTGTCAACTTCCCCTGCTCAGAGGGTGTTACATGTGTTGAGAAGCAACCAAAGCAACACTGTAGTTGCCAGTAATGAGCCTCTCTCCTGTGCTAGCAATGACTTCTTTTACAGCAGAATCTTGAAAACCCCAGGAACCAAGTCCTGCCTGCTCCTGCCCTCATGGTTTCATCAGCGCTTTCTGCCTCTGCCCTTGTAGGTGCCCATTTACTGCTTTGGATTCCCCGCATGAGCTCTGCTGCCTGGGCCTGGCCTTAAACCCTGCAGCCTCAGTGCCACCTCAGCAGCAGCGAGGACAGATCCACCATGTCCTTCTGCTCTGGATGGAAGGTTCCACCACCTCACCCTGGAGCCAGAGCAGCACCCTCAGACCCATCCCAACCCTTGCAGGAGGCCTTGCTGGCTTACTCTTGAGCTCCACCAGCAAATGGCCACCCGCTGGAGCATCTCCCCAAGTGGGGAGCTGGCCTCTGGACCTTGATACTATCATTGTTACTATGCTTGTTACTGTGTTTATAACTATGTTTCTTAGTCTATTTCTATGTCTTATTAAAACAAATTTTAGGACATACTTTAGGATAGATATGGGATATAGTTTAGGAAACACATTATAGGATATAGGACATATTTAGGATATAGTTTTGGAAGCACATTATAGGATAGTAGTTATTTCACATTGTGTGCATACACACTTCGTAGTCAGGGTTAGAATAGGATAGTTAGGATTGGAAAGGACTTCCAGTAATTTCATGCTATGTCACAGGACTGCTCTTCGCTTGGCTTTTCATCTGTATTAGTAAAAATGCAGAAAGAATTGCCAAAGTTGTGGCTCTCTGCCTTGCCATCTGCATCCTGCAGAAAAGAAAGTATACTGAGAGAGTCTTTGGATTAGGAAAGAAGTGATAGAAAGATATTTATGAATGCAGAAGAGCTACTGCAACACCTTGAAAAAGATTCAGATAGACTCCAGAAGCATACTGCCTGCTGTTGGAATGCAGCTGCATATCTTAGACACCTGTTAAGGTCCAGAGGTAAAGAGAAACTTGCTTCTGAAAGAAAATGCAGGTGGACAGCAGAAAGGAGCATTGAACTGCACCACTGTGTTTTCATTGACAACTGCTCATGGTGGGCAGAGAGATGCTGAAACAGAAACAAAAAAAAAAAAAAAGAAAAAAAAAAAAAGAAAAAAGACAAGCAGGAAACAAAATAATAATAAAAAAAACCATCACAAACCCAAACAACTGCCTCCCACCCTGAATCCTGTTTTGGAAAATTAAAACAATCCCTCAGATGCCTCTGCACTCTGATTGGAGAAACACTGGGAGATGATAGCAGGGGTCACAGGCATCTGCAAACAAAGCTGTCTCAAATCTGAGTACCAACAGAGTGATTTGTTGGTAATAGGGGTGAGCGACTGATATGCGAGTATTCCCCTTGCATTTGCTGGAATACATTGTGCAGACTGCCTGCAGTTCTCAGCGTTGCTTCATATGTGTTATGCCTTTCTGAATTTTCTTTACCATTTCTGTACAGAAATAAATTGTCAAATGCATATCTGGCCAGTGTCTGTATTTGGATGAGTCCCTTCCCTTTCTATTCCTCTATACGTCTCTGGGTTTCCCTTCTCTCTTTCTCTGATACTTGCCTGTCCAAGAAGACAAAAAAAGTTCATGCAATGGTCGCATTTGTATAAGCCTTTGCTTTCTCCTAGAAATTTGTATGGTTGTTTTTTTTCTCCTGAAAGACCTGAGGAGACACTTGCATCCAAGAAAAGGTCTTGACAAGGAAAGAACATGAGGATGATGCTACTTCTGATCTGAGAAACAAAAGCACTGCTTTTGCCCAGAAGGCCACCACTGGTCAGTATTTCTGGGATCTTGCTATGCTTCCATTCCGTCTTTCTTCACATTCCGTACCAAAGCTCCAAATCTCTTGGCCACATTGCCATACCACAGACTCTGTGAGGAAGAGAATAATTTAAAGAGTGTAGGGAACTTCTATTTGGGGAAAGGAGATCGTTTTTTTGTTACCTGTGTATGCTCCACCCCTGGCAGTGTTCTAGGCCAAGTTGGACAGAGCTTTGGGCTGCATGATCTAGTGTGAGGTATCCCTGCCTGTGGTAGGGGTGTTGAAGCTAGATGATCTTAAGGTCTTTCCAACCCTAGTCATTGTATGACTCTATGAAAAAAAGTGAATTTATGGTACTTTTACAAATAAATAATGAATTTCAAGAATACAGTGGCCAGTCAGACCTTTTTTTAAGCATTAGATTTTCTTGGGGATTTTTCAATGACTGTTTCTTTCACTATGTTATACTGATGTACCAAGGCAGAAAATATTTGTAGGAATATGTATTTTATATAACAAAGATATTGGAAACTGTTTTTTTTAATAAAATGTATTACCTGGTGAGAGACAGGGACAGACTGACTCCAAAAAGCCAACTGTTATTGGATGACCACTTTTTTTTCATCCTTACTTTCTGTGTTACCCTGTGCCAGCATTATATCTTCATTGCAGATCACTTTCTGATAAACTATTAAAAAAAAATTGTTCAGCATGATGCCACTTGAAGGTGGTCCACTTCCAAGAGCACCATAAGCTTCAGCAGGTGCTGGCCAGACTGCAGTAAATCTGTGTCTGCAACTTCAGGAATCTCAGAACTCTTCACTCAATGACCACAGACTGCTGCTTTCATATTTCGGGGTTGGGGGAAGATTGGTATTGAGTTGGTTTTTTTGGTTGTTTTGTTTGGGGGGTGTGTGTGTGTGTGTGTGTGTGTGTGTGTGTGTGTGTGTGTGTGTGTGTGTTCATTTTTATGTGGTTTTGTCATGGTTTTGGTTTGCTTGGTTTGGGTTTTTTTTTGACAAGTGAACACTCAGACTCATGTGAATGGCAGAAAGAACACGCAAACACACGGCAGTAAGCAGAAACCCAAACTCATAGTGAACAACGGTACAAAGTGTCAGAAAGCAGAGAGGACCAACTGCTCTCTAATGGATGGGGAGATGAGTGAAATAACATGCCAACAAGGCAGGGGCCCTGACAGCCAGGATCCTGTCCCACAGTAACAGAGCAGGGAGAGCAAATCCAGTACTCAACCAAGAGTCCGGATCATCGGGTAAACTCATAGTGATAGGAGATGTGCCAGGTCAAGCCACAGGGCCGGTCAGGTCAGGGCCAGAATCAGCTCTGATTAAAATAATCCAGGTCAGACACACTCCAATGATTAGAGAGCAGGTCCATGGTGACAAGATCAGTATGAGTTCTGAAACTGTTGAGGGCTTGGAAGATCTTTCATGTGAGGAGAGGCTGAGATAGATGAAATCCATTTTGAAATGGATCTATAAGAAACCTTAAGGCTGCTGGCCCTTGACAAAAATGGATACTGTGGCCTATTCTTTCCTAAACCCAACCCATTTAGAAAATTAAAGACAAAGTACGACAAAATAGCTGTTAGGAAAAAAAAAAATCAGAACTACAGAAAACGCATCAGCCTTCAAGAAAACACTCAAACCACACTAGCAAAAAACAACCAACCAACAAAAAAACACTTCCTCTCCCCCCCATTAATTTTATATGTAGTTTTAAAATACATTCTTTAAAAGAATGTAATAATCTACATTATCATTCTTACATGAAGCCTTCTATAAGGTTATGCATTGCTAAAGGGCTGCTAAATGAATGAAGAGACAAATTCCCTGACTCATAATTTTAAAGACACTGAGAGGTTTGTTTGCTTTATCTACCACAAAAACTATCAACTCAAAAATAAATAAATATGTTCAATATCTGTTTTATTTCTATATCCAGATGTGAACCACTTTTTTTCTAATTGCTAGTAAGATATTCATTATAGTGGTGCATCAGAATTTGCAAAAAATTACAAGGATAAGAAAATAAGATTTAGAAAAAATGCATTTAGTAGTTAGGAATCATGACTCCCTGGATAACAGATCAAAGGATACATTAGAAGTAGTCTAGCATCTAAATACCAAGCAACAATGGCATATAAACTAATTTGTATTCATTAAAAACAAATAAAATTATCCTTTAAAAAAATCTGATTCATTATATCTTATGTATAAGTTGTAGCTCTGGATTCCAGATATTCTATGCATAATAAATAAAAAAAACCAAACCAACTGCTCATCAAATGTTTGGGTTTTTTTGTTCATAAAGTTAGCTTACCATGGAACTAAAATTAAAATTTGAGTGTCAATGTGCAGACCTATGCAATTACTTCTTAAATGTCATGTTTTGTTTCACTGAACTTAGTTCTGGAGTGTCTTTAATGAAAGTCAGTGATACTTTGGGCTACCTTGCCTTAGGTTTCTAAAAGTAAGTTGTCTGCAGCTCAGGTAATCATGAACTCATTTTTAGTGCGGGGAGATTGTCAGTGTCACTTGCTAGTAAATCCAGTGTTCTCTTTTTTTTAATTTCTCATGTTTTAATCATTTTTTGAGAAATTACTTGTGAATATCCATCACTGCGATGGTTTATTATTAGGCAGAAAGATTTCATCGTTGCTGTGGTATGCTAGGCCTGGCTGGATAGCAGGTACCCACCAAAGGTACTCTATCACTCCCCTCCTAAGCTGCATAGCAAAGAGAAAATACAATGAGAAGTTCATGGGTTGGGATAAGGACAGGGAGAGATCACTCAGCAATTACTACACAGGCAAAGCAGACTTGACTTGAACAAATAAGTTTATTACCAATCA
This sequence comes from Psilopsiagon aymara, assembly GCA_024733675.1. Lineage (NCBI taxonomy): Eukaryota > Metazoa > Chordata > Aves > Psittaciformes > Psittacidae > Psilopsiagon > Psilopsiagon aymara. The sequence continues at coordinate 17,290 of JANRGW010032624.1, forward strand.
AATCAGAGTAATAAAATAAGAAATAAAGACAAATCTTAAAACACTCTCCCCCCATCCCTCCCTTCTTCCTGGCCTTGCCTTTATTCCCTAATTCTCTACTTTCTCCCCAACAGCAGCGCAGGCAGATGGGGAATGGGGGTTGTGGTCAGTTCAACACATGTTGTGTCTGCTGCTCCTTCTTCCTCCCACTCTTCTCCTGCTCCAGCCTGGGGTCCCACTTCATGAATTTCTCCAACATGAGTCCTTCACATAGGCTACAGTTCTTCATGAACTGCTCCAGCATAGGTCCCTTACATGGGGTGCAGTCACAGAATCACAGAATAGTTAGGATTGGAAAGGACTTTAAGATCATCCAGTTCCAACCCCTCTGCCATGGGCAGGGACACCTCACACTAAACCATGACACCCAAGGTTCTGTCCAACCTGGCCTT
>JANRGW010032624.1:22870-34725 GCA_024733675.1 Psilopsiagon aymara
TGGCAGAGCATGAGACTCAGAAAGTCCTTGGCCAGACCAAAATGTACTAAGCAGGAACTAAAACATTGGTGTTATCAACACTGCTCACAAGCCAAAAGTCCAAAGAAAAAAAAAACCACAGCTCCACACCGGCTACCAAGAAGGAGAAAAACAACTGCTACTGCTGAACCCAGGACACATAGGGCTTTAATTCCACCTAAAATATTCAAAAGTATTAGACAAATTGTAACTAGCACACTTCACACTTGTCTGCCAGGGTGCCAGTGAATGATACTGAAGAAGTGGTCTGAGTACTTCCAACTACATATAGTGCACTAGGTAGTCAGACAGACAAGAGTAAGAGCAGGGGTTTAAGAAAGAAGCATAAGACAAGTAACACCATTCTTCAACATTCTTAAATTCTTAAGCCATTCTTAAAGCATCATGTAAGCAAAATGACCTTGTTACAAAAATAGAACCCAAGGAATCTCAAAGAAAATGAATATTTTTTCCCATTTAGCCTAAACTCGGTTCTTGGATTCCCTTTAAGCAAATTCACAATGAACAGAAGTTTTTTTGATGAACAGCTTAAGCAAAGGAAAAATTAATCCTTTATGAAAAGGCTATGAAACCCAAAACTCCTTTTTGTCACATTTCAGTAGACTTACAACTCTGGAACTGTTCATAAGTAAGTTCATAACTATAACTGTACATCAGAAAATGTCTAATAGCTTTTCCCCTTGTAAAAACTTCAGGCTAGTGTCTTATTAGGCTGCAAATTTCTAGTAGCTTCCTGTCTCTGATTGATAACCATGATCTTCCAGCACAGAGTTATAGCTATGGATTTTCATTTTTCCTAGTCTATGTCCCAAACAGACAGCAGAGATGAGATATACTAGCATAGTGGCAGTACTATTGCTGAAACAACAATCAAATGACATTCAGAAATCCATAAGAATTCCAGACGTTTGTTTTATAGGAGAAACATATTAAATTATCTTCATTAAAACTTTATTATTTGGATAGAGCATGAATTCTCTCATAACTGTAACACAAACTAGTTCATTCATTAGTATGATAAACTTGCTAACAGCCAGGTTCCTTAGGAAAAGTTAATAGACTAGACTAGATGAATGACTTGAGTTCTTATCTACCCATTATCTTAATAACGGAATAATATACTTTGTGAACCACCCATGCTGTGAAAATTAAGTAACATCTTACCCATAGCTTACATTTAAGGGTATTATATTGCAATACATTTAAATTTTTAATGATCTCTGTTGCAATATGGAAATGCACCTGTTAAAGAGTTCCTTAGATAAAACGACACCAATTGTCTCTGTAAGACATGAAGACAGGCCACGTTTTCCAACATAATTTTTACTGGCATTATCAGTTAACAATCCTATAACTTGATGTAACCACTTTATTAAATTTTTAGATAAGATGTTAGGAAAGGTGTAAGATACATATTCAATTGGTATGACTTATAAACAGCTATTCAGGGTTGAGGGATTTGCTAATGGAATAGCCTGTTTGGTGCTTTTCATGAGAGAAAGAAGAAACCATTTTCCTGAAAAGACATCTCTCTGCCATTTGCCTTGCTTCTGCCAAGCCATGGCAACAGAAGCTCTGGAAGTTTCTAATTGTGGGAATACTTACATAGTGTAAGCATTAAATTTGTATGCTTGCTGCATAAAAGCAACAACACTGCTCACAAAATCCTTCATAACTTTTATGTGACAGTTTAAGAGGATGAATCTAATTAAAGAACAGTTAATTAACTGTTTTATCTTCTTCTCATAGGAGAGGACTCGGTGTCTCCAAATGAAATATGGAGAGCTGCCTAAACTCCGTCAAAAGCTAGCTTATAAACACTGTGCACAGGAATTTTTTTAAGAAACTCCCTCCTCGGCACAATGAATATTAGGAGGATGGTTGGGTTTTGGTGGTGCTTTTTTTTTTTTTTTAATTACTTTTTTATTATTTTTTTGTTTAAAACCCAAGTCACAGTATATTAAAAAAAAAAAAAATAAAAAATGAAGGAACAGAATGGGAAGAGCCTAATTAAATCCATAAATCTAAAGGATTAGTTTTGCACATATCCATATGTTTAAATTTATGTACTTACTTTGTCTCAGACTTTTGTCAGCTATACACACACCCTAGACAATATACATGCTATGCCCAAGTATGATCTCTGCACGATTATACTATTACTGATTCATTTCTTTCTCATATATTTTCCCTCAGTCATGATTAATCTTGGCCAACTAAACTGTTGGAAAAATGTATTTAGGGCTACGAACTACCTAAAAAGCACAAGAGGGGTTGTATAAAATAAAAATAATTGATCAAAAGTACTAACATTTACTTTTGGCTTAGTAAATCTGTCTGATAAATTAGCCCCTTTAGTGTTTCCTGTATTATTGCAATACAGTACCTTGAAAGTGATATATTGGCACAAGCCATTGTGTTCTACCACAGTGCAATTAGGAGGCCCATTTAAACAGCTTTATCATACACATACATAGGCTGATTAATTTTCTACTGAAATGTTCCAGGAAATCATTAACCATGACATTAAACAGTGTTGTGCTAATTATACTCTCCACAAAGAATTCCAATATAAATTTACAAAATATCTACAGAAATATGCCAAAGGACAAGCCATTTAATATATGCAAATAATTCTGGCATCTATTCTATGCAGCCCCACAGCTCAGTAGTGTTAAATCCCTGTCCCGTCAAGGTCCAGCCTGGGCCTAGATTCTGCTACATTTTACCAGAGCTCCATGTAGTGACAGTCATGACTTTTTGATGGTCACTGACTGTGTAAGTCATGCTGAAGGATTGAGATCTTTATTCTTTCGATGTCAGTGCACTGGAATGAAAGCCTCTCAAATTGCGTGGATAAAGTGAATGCAGTTGTTGGAGGGAGCGTTTCATTTTTACTGCATTCAAGACAACACAAAATGATAAAAAAATATGGAAAACAGAGCATCTTTCTTAATGAATGACAGAACAAGGAAACTCATTCTGTTTTAGAAAATACTCTATAGATACAAATGTTGAGTATTAGCCTTCTTTTTCTTGATAATACCTAACATCAAGATTTGGAAATAGATTTTCCCGTGTAACTCTCCAGTTTGCATTATTATTCTAACTACTGTTAATTTAAAATACAGATAAAAACAAGGTATTGATCGCAGTAATGAGAACTCAATTACTTTCTTAAGCATACACAAATTGCTAGTCTATACTGCAATGAAATCTCTGGCTATCTGTGTATTTCCCCAGAGTCTTGGAGGCCTTTCTGTGACAGAAAACAACAGACTACATTATACAAATACAAGATGTAGGTATACTTGCTTTTTTAACCTCGCATGTTCCTCCATAAAGACTTTGCTGGTCACAAAAATCCCGCCCTGAAAAGGTGGATGGAAATACTGCCACTGTTTTGAACAGGGCCTATGACTCTTCTGTGTCATTCTGCTATCTTAACGTAATACCAGCAAACTTACATTAGAAAAATATTGAACATATATAAAATACATAAAAAATACGTATTTACGGGTCTCTAAAGATATAAAGAGGTTATACAGAAGCAAATACACCAGTTTTCACCCATCAAACAGTGGCTCTACATATGAAACGCGAATTATTAACAAAACCAGGTGCTGGATGCCACCATCCCAGACCAAACAGCTAAGGTACCTGTGCCACCTGAGGGTGATCGGATCCTTTTGAAGAAAAGGCAGGGCCTGGGGGGCAACGAAACAAAACACTCCTGCGAGGATCAAGATTTGTCTTAACGCCTTAGACGGAAAAGGCTGTACCTCAAGCCACGGGGATTTACCCCTTTTCTGCCGGTATTCTGACAAAAGATGAGGAGGCAGGCGGAGGGGGGGCACCGCTCCTTCTGCCAGAGGTAAACGATACCCCCCGCCCAAGGAACGCTAATCTGGCAGGCCGCTGTTAAGGTAACAAGACCATCTACTCCCCAGACCCCGAAGGAAGCCCGCATGCGCCACAGACCCGCACCCTGACTGCCCCACTCCCGGAAGGAGCACACCCGTCCCTGCGTCCACACCAACTCGGGACAACAACTACTTCTCGCAGCACCGCCTCCTTCCGCGGGCTGGGCCGCGCTGCACTCCGGCACACGTAGCCCGGAGAGCGGGGGGAGAAGCGGCATGACACACCCCAGGTGCGGTAATTTGTACTGCGCGCCTCGCCTTGAATCGGCCTGAGAACAGCTGATTCACCGGAGATTGGCAGGAAGCCAGCCAACCGGGAAGCGGCGTTTCCACCCTGCTCCGCGGATTGGCTGTCGCGAGGAGGCCGTGGGCGGGACCGGCTGTGGCGGGACGATTCGGACGGGGTTACAGTCCTTGGCTGTGACGGGCGGCGGAGTGCGGCCGTTGTGTTGCGCGTCCCTTCTTCCGTGCGGTGCTCCGGTGCGGCGGTCCCGCGGACGGGCGCAGTCGCTGCCGGGATTAGCGGCTCCTCGTTAAGTCCCGCTTAGCGTTGGGGTGGTTGCGGGCGGCTTTAGCCCTGAGCCTCCTCTTTCTCCCCCCCGCGGCACTCCGCCCGGCCAAGCCCAGCTAAGCCGCGCTAATCGCAGGCGCCCAGCTCCGCCGGGGCCGCTGGGCCTGGGCCCGGCCCCGATCGCGGCCGGCGCCCTCCCCTCTTTTCCCTTCCTCTCCTTTTCTGGGCACGGCTATGGACCAGCGGCGGCCACGGCCGCGTTACCACGCTCAGTCCTCGCCGCCGGGTCGCGGCGGGCGGGAGAACAAGGGGCTCCGTCGGAAGGGCCCGTCGGGGAGCGGGCTCCTCAGCGGCCCCGAGGAGGCGGCGGACGGCAGAAAACCCAAATTCGTAAGTACGAGTCTATCCCCTCGGCTTCCACTTGCGGCTGCGGCGGGGCTCTCTGAGGTGAGGGCCTGTGGGCGGCCAGGCCCGGCCCGGCGCGGCTCGGCGGGACTCCTGCCTGCTGGGCCTGTGCCAGGGGCCTGTCCTTTCCGCGGAGCTGGTCACTGGCCTGGAGGCTCCTGAGAGGCCGGGTCACCGGGTAAGCATACACGGGCCACGAAACGGCGCTGTTGACATCGACTGGGCTTCAGGCGGTGAGCCAGCGCGCTCCAGCTTGCCTCTTGCCTGCCGGGACACGGCTTTACTTTGCAGCAAATTTTCAGGTCTCTCCTCGGCATCGTAAAGCTTTATTGTCTTTCTTTCTGACAGCTATAGGTGTAAGGGGAACAGAACAGAATTCTAGCTCTTAAACGATGTTACCTTTAGTAGAACTGGGTTGTGGTTTTTTGTTTCTTTTGTTTTTAATTTTGGTGAAAAATTGAGTCTTTGAATTTAAGGGATATAGTAAAGATCTTCCTAACCCTGCTTTTACAAGTCTTTTGGGTAGCACACCAGTAAGCTGGGGAACTGGAGGTAACTAATAACTGTCCACAAGACAGCATGTCAGTAAGAGGTGCTGTAACTAAAAAGTGCTCACAACCAACCAGGTTTTGTTTGGGCATCATGAAATTCTCACGTTTAAAGCTGGAACAAATGCATACTCTGGTATCCACCACATGCAGAGCAGATACATCTCTTGTTCATATTTAGGAGATACACATCAGTCTTTGTTCAGCCAGATCTAGGCCTACCTTCTCTAAACTGTGTTATGTGCTTATGAAATAGATACTATAATGCAAAACATAGAGTAGATTCTTTATTCTAAGATGTCTTTGTGTTATACTTGGTACTTGAGTGTCTGACACTTGAGCACAGGTTCAAAAAAGTTAGCCAGTAAGTGATATCAGACTGTAGGCTGGCCAAACATGTTCTGGGAGGTCACAACTTGCTCCTTGTATTCCTTTTTCCTGGAATCCTTTCCATATTGTGGCTGTGTATATTTCTGTTTTAACCAAGTCATTGTGCCTGGTTTTGCATGTCCGAATGGGCATATATGAAATTATGACAGACAGCTGTTTGGTTGTCCTCATAAACAGCTATGTATCTATGGGGGGTGCATGCGTTTTAATCATGTTAGTGATCTGACTGGCCATGCCTGAGTATGGGATCCCTGAGTAAAAACCGCATGATCTGCAGTCTTAAAGTTTGAATAGCATTACTAGTATACGACTTGACGGTTGGATTATTCCTGTGGTGTGCACGAGAGATGGATTTGTGTGTTTGAGAATGACAAGAACACTGAGTCAAGAGGTTTTACTTATTACTGAAATTTCAATTGCTAAATTCCTATGCAAATAAGAGATTGCAAACATTTTCACTTCTCCCCTCTCAACTATATGCCAAAACAGTTATAGGACGTTGCCAACGTATTCAGCTTTTTTTCCTAACCATGTGTTAAAATGGTAATACAGTAATTTACAGGGATTATAACCCTGCAAGGGATTTTTCCTTGAAGTCTTACTGTTTTTTTAGTGAAAGAAGGCCTTCTGTTTGGTGTAGATGATCTTGTTTGATACCTGTCTAGGCTTCGCAGGATACGCAAGAGTAGTTTTGAGCATGTGGAGGTGTGGGCATCAGCTGCCTTGTTTTTTGAGGTCATAGTGTTGGTTTTTGACCCTGCTGCAGAAGAGAAAGGGAGCTCAGTTGGGTATCTGACTTAGCTTTGTAGTATATATGATAATCATGTGTGTGTTTTTAGTTTTGTTCTCTTCTTCTGCCCAGTTTCTGAAACTCTTAAAGCAGGGATAACTGAGAATACCCTAAATTGTCAAACTGCAACTTGACCATAGATGGTAGTCCTATTTTTTCATCTTTAAGTCATCACTTAAAGATTTTGCCCTAGGGTGTTGACAGGGACTGAAAAATGATAGTTCTGCAAACCTGAGTTGTGTTCTAGGTATGGCATTAGCTCACTGGCTGACCTTAAGAAGTGTAATTGGTAAATATTTCTTGAATGGAATTTAGGATTTTTTTTCTTCCTTCATGCAAAGTGCTGTGAGTGATATAGTTTATGCTTGTCATTTGTGGAATTCAGAGGTTCCTAAAGAACAGCAGGCTGCTCTGTGCCTCAAAACTTTAGGAGTCGCTGTAGCTACTGTTGTGGTTTAAACCTAGCTATAACTCACCCAGTTCTTTCACTCACTCCCCCCTCTTTCTTTCCCCCCTTTCCCGGAGGGGATGGGGAGGAGAATCAAAAGAATGTAGCTCCCATGGGTTGAGATAAGAACAGTCCAGAAACTAAGGTATAACACAAACCATTGCTGCTACCACCATTAATAATAATGACAAGGGAAATCCAAGGGAAGAGAGTACAACTGCTTACCACCCGCCAACGGAGCAGTGATCTAGCCCTCTTGAATAAATGCCCCCATTATATGTAGTGGGCATGACGTGCTGTGATATGGAGTACCTCTTTGGTCAGTTTGGGTCAGGTGTCTCATCTCCGCTTCCTATTCCTAAAAATGACTGCTACTGCTGAAACCATGACACCACTATAACCTTGTAACTATAGTCTAATCCCTGGCTTGTTCTGGATAATAATTTCTGGTGAAGAAACACAGTGGTAGAAGTAGAATTACTTTAATAATTGTTGACATCAACCAGCTACTTTGGTTCTTGAAGGGTACTATGAGATACACTTTTATTTCTATTGCTTTATAAATGTATACCCTAAGCTATCGCAATACAGAATATTTATCCCTTTGCTATTAAATTTGAAGTTGGTAAACTCTCCTTCCTATCTACCTCCTATTGTCTTTCAAGACTGGTTTGTTTGGGGTTTTTTTTGAGGTGGAGTTGATTATATTTCTCCCCCAAAATGGGGGGATGGATTGAGTGTATCCTCAGTTCAGATGACGCTAAGTTGGGCAGGAGTGTTGATCTGCTGGACAATAGGAAGGCTTTGCAGAGGGGTTTGGACAGGCTGTATTGATGGACTGAGGCCAGTTGTAAAAGGTTCTACAAGGCAAAATGCCAAGTCCTGCTTTCGGATCTCATGAAAAACCCCATGTAAAGCTGCAGGTTTTGGGAAAAGTGGCTATAAGGGTGTCTGGTGGAAAATGACTTGGGGAGTATTGGTTTATTGGTTGCCTTAGGGCTTGTTGGTATTGGTAGCTAGTTGACAGCCAGTTGAACATAAGCCAGCTTGTGTCCAGGCAGCCAAGAAGGCCAGTGGCATCCTGGCTTGTATCAGAAATAGCATAGCCAGCAGGGCCAGGGAAGTGATAATCCCCCGTAGTTAGCACTGGTGAGACCCCATCTCAAATCGTGTGCTCAGTTTTGGCCTTCCCCCTACAAGAAAGACATTGAGATGCTAGAATGTGTCCAGAGAAGGGCAGTGAAGCTGATGAAGGATCTAGAGCACAGGTCTTGTGAGGAACAGCTGAAGGAACTGGAGCTGTTTAGCCTGGAGACAAGGACGCTCTCTACAACTACCTGAAAGCCGGTCGTGGTGAGGTGCGTGGAACAGGCTTCCTGGGGAAGTGGTGCAGTGACCATCCCTGGAGGTATTTAAAAGATATGTAGATGTGTCATTTGGGGACATGGTTTAGTGGTGGACTTGGCAGTATTAGGTTAGCAGTTGGACTCAATGATCTTAAAGTTATTTTGCAATGTAAATTATTCTGTTCTGTGTTGATCAAATCTAATTCTTCATGTAAAACATCTTCAATATACTTTTATTAGTTAAATTAGCTTTGTGTTAAAAGACATAAAACTTCCCTCAGCCCTTGAATTCTCTGTAATCTAGTCTTGCATTCAGGCTGTAGCCTTTTCTATGTTTGGGATACTTAGAAAACCATACCTATTCATGTGACTTGAATTATGTTTCTAGTCATTTGTCAAATGTGGATGAAATGGCTGTTATATTCAGTGAACTCAAGTTATCCAGATTGTATTAGTCTAATTTTCCTCAGTGCAAAAAGCTTGAAAATAAGTTCCAGGTTGGACCCTTCCAATCAATGCAACATATTGAGCTGTCACAGCAGATATGCTAATCCGAAAAGTAATTTGATTCTCTGACAAACCTTGAGGTGAAATTGGATTGCTAGTTGACAAAGTTGGCATCATTACATGTACCTCATTTTTATGGTTTTTTTCCTTGCAAGGAAAAATCTTGTTTAGCAGGAGGTAAATATCTCTATTTAAAACATACTTCATCTGGAGCGGGGACATAGAGTCTTTGGGCTAAACAGTTGTAATGTTTGCATCCAAAGGTGGCTTTGAAGTACTGCTTTTCTGAATAAACGAGATTCTCAGAAGAAATGAATAGTTGTAAGCATCAGCTGTCGTACAGAATAATTTTTCTGTTTCGTTTTGTTTAAGGAGTGATAGTTAATTTTGAAGCACGTACCAGCTAGGCTTTGTTCAGCAGGTCCAAAGTTTTGAACAGTAGGACTCTTAAAAGGGTAAAAGATGTTCTGTGGTACCCTGGTACTCTGGGTTACTAAAAGATCTTAGATTAACCATTGAGGTTTAGGGCTTGATGAAAAAAGGAAATTAATTGAAGGATGGCAGAGACTATACCTGTTTCCTATGAATACATAGACTGAGCAGGAAACTTCTGAAATCAGCTGAGAGGTGGGGTGAAAAGCTTCCCCTTCCGCTTCCCCTTCCGCTTCCCCTTCCGCTTCCCCTTCCGCTTCCCCTTCCGCTTCCCCGGGATTATATCTTGTAGACACTAGTCCTCAAAAGACTTCTGTTCATCTTCAATTTCTTGCTCAAATTAGGGATGTTTCTATTAATTTCAGTATACCATTGACTTGTCTTCAGTGACTTTCAGGTTATGTTTTTGATTAAGTTTTCTATGAAATTTATGGGTCAAGATGGCTATCTTGTTTGCACCAATCTGTTAAAAATAGACAAATTAACACTTACATTTAACAGTGTCTGTAAATTAAAGAAAATGTAGTTAAGGGCAAAACGACTTCCATTTCTCTGGCATAGAGTAGAAAGGTAAGGCTGATCTGTGTCAATATCTTTAATTACAAAGTGACTGAATTATTGCTGCAGTTACACTGCAGCATAAGACCTTGAATCTAAATTAGTCTTTTAAAGAAATGATTACTGAACAGATGTTACCTAAAAGACTTTATTGCAGCTTTGTAGAATTGTAAATTCTTCATGCTGTTATTTTTGTTGGCATGAATTAACACTGTAGGTTATGGTATTAAATTTTAGTGTTGTGTTGTAGCACTTTGTTGCATAATCTTACCTGTAAGCACCAATTTTGAGTTTAACTCATCAATGTCTAAAGAATATCACTGTGTGGAAACTGTCATGTTAAGATAATATTGCTCCTGATTGCTTCTCAGACTGCTTTCCAAGCAAAAGAGTGTATGATAAAGCCATTAAATAAATGCTGAAGTAGTATATTGGAAATTAAATGTAGGAAACACTGTGGGGTTGTACAGCAGTTTCTAAATTGCGTTTATAAACTAAGGTAGCAAAATTACTGAGGGAATATTGTGACAAAGGAGATCCTAAAGTAATAACATTCACTGTAATCATCTAATTTGCATCTCTCTTGAGCCTACACGTTTCCTTGCAATCCCTACTTCAGTCTTGTGTTTCTGCTGGAGAATAGCCTTTGGGATAAAAACAGCTAGTGGTAGAATTAATGGCAGTGTGTTGTGAGCTCTTTCTCACTTTCTAATATAAAAAGGCAGAGAGGGAATTATGTGATTATATATACATCTTTAGTCTTCATTTATCTAGTTTTGGTGTTCAGGCTTAAGTTGGCCAATTCTTCTAAAACTTGTCATTGCATCTTGTTTGAACCCTCTTATTTTTATTTATTTTTCTCTCTGCATCTACCTGTAGTCTGTAAACTCTTCTTAATGTATCAAGAAGCTCCCCAAGTGTCAGTGGTTTGGAGGGGGTGTTATGTGTTGTCTGTTATGTGTTTGGTTTTGATTTTTTTTTGCCTTCTTCTGCAAGGAAGGCAAAAATGAGTATCTCAAAAGGGTTTAGATACCAGGCTGTGGGATTTACTTTATTTTTTGGTAAATTGAACTATTTCAGACTAGTGGAATGTCAAATTTGTTTAGTACCCTGAGAACCTGTTACTTTGCATGCTGAAAACTCCTCTCGCATAGACCGTGGTGTATGGTTGGTGCTTATCTGTCTTCTAATTTCACTTATGATCAACAAATTGGGCATTGTCTTCCCCTGTGGCACACAAACATGTCCATCCCTGCCAGGCATGATCTGAGTTCATGTGCCAAACATACTGGTATAATATGTGCTGTTTTAATTCAGAAAGTTAGATGAGCAATGTCACTATGTTCAAATGACAGTGAAAAGAGCACTTGTGGAGACTGGAGATAGTGTTCCTTTTGATAGTGTCAAACCTTTTAGATGATATAGAATATGCGTTTTATTGTGCTAGGATGTTCTTCATTGTTTCCAGGCCACAGTGGGCTGTAGTGCTGGTGGAAAAAATGCTGAAGTCATCAGATCGAAGTACTGCGTAAGAACATGTCATTCTCTTGAATTCTGGTTCTGCTTGCCTGGACTGCTTTTACCACATTTAGACAGAATTTTGTTTATAAATGTGCATATGCAAAGATAGAGAAGTAAATGTAATGACACAAAAGATCACACTAGTACTGTTGATCCAATTAAGTGGCATTTCTCATTTCTTTGCTTCACTTCACTGCTTCTATCCAGAGTTGGCTCGTGGGCAGTTATGTAGATGTCATGGTTTAAGCCCAGCCAGTAACTCAGTAACACACAGCCACTTGCTCACTTTCCCCTTTTCCTCCCCCTCCCGGGAGGATGGGGAGGAGAATCGAAAGAATGAAACTCCCATGAGCTGAGATGAGAACAGTCCAGTAACTAAGGTATAACACAAACCACTACTGCTACCACCAATAAAAATAATGATAAGGGAAATAACA